>VBVQ01000774.1:0-47966 GCA_011636635.1 Tetramorium simillimum | reverse complement strand
TGGTGTACACCATATATGTTTTTTTAGATACACCCTGTATATATATATATATATATATAATAACGCATGAATGATTAAAACATTTGTGATACCCTGCAATATACATTATTATTGAATGAAGTCATTAGTAAATGCGAGATATATGTGAATGTTATAGCTGTTATCATCTTTTTTTACAGACTATATTATAGTCTGTCAAATACTATACTATATTCGAGTTATCGGGCAGAAATTTTTGAATTTTGATGGTACTTGAATAAGGAAATGTAATAATAGAGAAAATACATTCTCATTAACAAGATGCCATTTAAAAAAAAAGACGTGTTTTATTTACTTAATTTATAATCTATCCAAGATAAAAGTTTCTCATAATGTTCAGTTAACTTGTATTGCATCTCTTCTTCCCTGCTGACTTGATTATCCATCCTAGAGGACTCAATATTTGAATCACCAATATTCTGTAGGTCGGTGGAACTCTTCACATTTGAACCTTCTGTAACATTCGCAACCGAGTAGTTTTCTTTCGACTTCGAGATATTCGTCGCGTGATCGCTGCTATTAGTATGATGCTCCTCATTATAGCTAATCTAAAAATCAGATCAATTTATTTCAACATTAAATATAAAATATCGAAGCGTTAAATTGCGCTATTGAAAATGAATATGAATAATAATAATTACTAATAATTACTAATAATGGGCAAAAATTTATATAATGGATTTATAATATTTATAAAATAAATGCCTGCATTGCATGCTGGAAATTACCGTAGAGTTAGTATAAGTATCGTTAAATGTTTCGTTTCTATCAGTGATATCGTTATCTTCGTAGCTCTTCCAGTAGTCTGCCACTTCGCCGTACAATCCTGGACTTTCATCTCCGTCGAACGTATATTTTTGATTAGCGTTCTCTTCAGCCGCATTTGCTTTTGTTACCAAATCGTGTTCTCCTGAGTTTGCTACGTGAGAATCGGTGACCTTAAAATTTACGAGAAATTTTAATATCAATTATTGAGAATTTAAGAATAATATAATATTTAAAAAATAATAAATTCTTCTCTCGACTGTTACGATAGACATGATGGAGAAATATCCCAAGTGGTGAACATGCAAAGTCCCGAAAAGTCAATCTCAAAAATTGAAAACTAATTATAAGATAAGTCCTGAAAGTTATAATCCCCTGAAATGTAAGAAATAAAATAATAATAATGTCTCGAAAAATTATATATAATTTTTTGAAATATTATCATACTCTTCAAATTTTGAGATTGTGACTTTTTGGAACATTATATAACTTTTCAAATTTGAACATATCTTTCTTGTGATTTTGCAGTTTTCAAGTAAAACGCGCGCAATTAAAATACAGTGGAGCAAATTAAATTAACGGAAACACGATTGATGTCAAATAATACCTGCCACGAATTCGTCGGTGACGTGACGTCGACTCCAAAGTCGAGATGCTCGTGAAAACTAGGATCGCCAGTCTTCAGAATCAAATGCGCGTGCTTCTTTGTCTTCCTGCCGTTTTTATGTATGTGCGGCGCGTACATAATTATTCGTAACGGTAAAAATATGTCCTTCCCAAAATACTCAGAATTCTCCGTGTTCTTATCTGCAAATGATGACTTATTAGAATATTTAAGACAATTAATACAAGATCATTGATCGTCATTATTGCCTGAACGACCAAATCCTTGTGCCGGATAGGCAAAATTCTCTTCCCGAAAGTCCGATATTTTCGAGTTTCTGTCTTTACCTTGATTTTCGTCCACGAAATCCGACGTCGTCGTTTCTTCATTTGTGGGCGTCGAATTGTTCGCGATTTCATCAGTCGTTATCGATTCGTCCAGCAGGGTACGATCCCCATTATTCGCGAGGGTTAGCAAATTATTGTTCGCCGATGGATGAGATCCTACTTGCTCCGGAAGCACATCTCTTTGGGGTTCAAAGGTCGCGGCGGTTCCACTAGGGATGGTACTACCGCTCTCCGAATTCATCAGGTCCTCTTCATCCCACGTACCTTCCTCAGTCGGATGACCCTCATCGAATGAAGACTCAGTTGTATTATTATTGTACCAAGTCGTAAGCTCCGTTAACGATTCGGTTGAGACATTTGGATGATCGGTATCGTTCGTAATTTTCTCGAGAGGGATGAAGGAGGATGTGGTAAGGAGGGTTTCATGCTCTTCTTCCGACGACGATTCGTGGCGAAGAGTAAGGTTCTCCAGACTCTCGGTGGTCCAGACTGTATCAACGTTAGCTTCGGTTTCACTCTGCGTCGGACTCGGTTCTTTTTCATCGGGGATCTTCGTTAATTTCACAATATGTTCCTCATGATTTGGCCTTTGATAGATGGTGGACTGAAATTATTCCGAGGTGATAATCACCTATGTTATGCGAGCTATAATATGTATAATTTATTCAATATTTTACAAATAAGAAATGGGATTTGGTTTACAATTAATTAATAAGGATTAATTAATTGTATAATAATAATTAAACCTTAGCCACATCATCCTTCAGATATTTCACTAATTCTTCCATTCTTCCCTATTATATTCTATCTTTATTATCTTACCTCTCTTTTTCAATAAGCACTAACAGTAACACTACAATATTATAATTTCCTACTCAACAATGTAAGTATTATGTACGTACAATATGTGTTATATTACATTTACATTGTTAAGTCGGAAATTATATATTTATTGATATAATGTTACTCTGTTAGTTGGAGTTTACTGGATTAACTTAAAACTTAAAAAGTTTTCTCCCTTATTTTCAACTTTCCACAGCCTTGTTATCTCACTATCTTTGTCTCTTTCTTTCCTTCTCGTTTTAGCGATTCCCCTTATTTTTCTCTTTATCTTTTATCTTTTCCTTTTCCGTCCATAATTTCTTTAATGGAATGGTAGGAATTTCTAAATTCCTACCTTTCTCTTTAGCCAACACATTATTTCAAATTTTGTTAAATGTTTCTTCTTTTTAATTTTTCTCTCAAAATTCCTAAACCATTCCTATATTAGTCTCCTATGAATGTTATCCCTTGTTTACAGAAAACTGCAAGCTACAATATTGTATCTTGGTATCAGGAACTCGCGAGAAATAAGCATTATATAATACATATAAAAAAATGTACTCACATCACATCCGCCACATGGGTCTTCCTCGTACGTGGACAGAATAGCCGCTTTCACGTAAGGAAAGAATAGAATACTCCATGGGACTATCACGTGATACGTCAACTTCCCGCATCTAAAATCATATCAGTTGATTTTCGACGTTGGTCTTCATTTACAATAATCAAGTTAGGCAGAACCCGCCTAACATCTAATGGCATTTCTAATGTTATTAAATGTCCTACGCGTTTTTCTTCTCAAGTAGACCCAAAAAAGCGATGTGTGTAAAGACGAATTGATCATTGCGCTTATACCAAACAAATATTATAAAAATTTAACAATTAATAAAATCATCGGCTTCCGGATAACTCTGCAATAAACATCGATTAAATTGTGTCGATATTATAATATTATAATTTTCTACTCAATAATGTATGTTATATATATGTTAAATATTTGCGAGAAGAAATAAACGCATTCTTGTAGGACATTTAATAACATTAGAAATGTTATATACAGTATGTGTGATGTTATATTTACTCCGTTAAATGGGAAAAATAGATAACAATATTGATAAAATATATTAAAATAATAATTATAATATTGACGCAATGTGTTAGGTGTTTACTGGAGCTTTCTCTTCCTCTCACCGATCGATGATGATCACTTGGTCCCTGGTCGCGCGGAACCTCTCCCACATACGAGACCGCGGATCGTCCTGCAGAAAGGTGATCTCCGTTCCGTTGCCCTTGAGAAAGTTATCGCCCACGAGACTGTCCATTTCGTGCTTTGCTCCGATCTCCCGCCACGCCTCGATCTCGAAGTCTTCCTCGCTTCCCTCGTTCTCCATCGAAAAGTCGGAGGACGGACTTATCGCGAAGAACCGTATGTCCGGGAAGCCGGACTTCCGCAAACGCGAGCTTAGCAGCTCCAGCCTGTGGGCTCAATTAATTAAAAAAAAAAAGGAAAAAAGAAAAGGGGGAAAAAAGGGGAAGAATCTCGTGAATCTTTCTTTCTCGACGGCTGCGCCGCGATCTTCGCGAGCTTACATGACCGCCTGTCGAAAGCTGTACTGCCAGTCCGGGTCCAGGAAGGCCAGCACGCTCACATAGCCGAGATGCTCCTTCCACGCATTCACGAAGCGACACTGCTCGAAGTACCGATCCTGCTCCTGCTCCCACGCTCGGTCCGACGGCCGATCGTCGCGCGAGCCGCGAGAATGGTACCTCGCGTCGGACGCGATGAGGCTCGCGAGGAGGAGCACGACCTTCGCGACCAACATGGCACACCACTGATTGCTCGAGATGACTTTAACAGAACATCGTTCGGTTCCCCGAGGCCGGGAGCGCGCTGGCGCCCGGATTCGGCGAGCATGGACCGCGACCGAGCCGAAAGTGATTCATCTCCGGGCGCGATGAAGGAGGAATACTTGAAATACTTGGCGTATCGCGTGTCCCCAGCGGGGGCGATAGGAACGAGATGATACGCGTTCCCGAACGGGAAGACGCGCAGATTACGCGCGTTTACATATGTTAACAGCGTGTACGCACGTGTGCGCGCCGCATGTGTATATCGGCGCGCGCGAGACCAGCCGAGAGAGAGAGAGAGAGAGAGAAAGAGGGAGAGAGAGGTTGACCCGGAATTGACCCGGAATCGCGTCGACGCGATACGCATACGGGTCACGCGGAAACTGCGGCGTTTTTCACACCGCCGCGTGCCGCGGAGCATCCCTTCCTCCCACCCGAACGTGGCACAAAAAACCGCGTAAATGTATGAAGATTTTCTTTACAGGCTGATTAAATGAGGGAAACATCGAGCGCGGGCCCACGATGAACACGAAGAGCACGTGGTCGCTTAAGATGCAGTGCCAAGAGAGTTCCGCGAAGTGATTTCCAATCTGTCGGCGCGGTCGTCCGACGGTCAGCGCGAATTAACGTTAATAGGAATTGACGTCTGAATTTATTGGCGGCGAATATAATCGGATCGCGTTTGAAGAGCTGAGAGGACCGAGAGGGCAACGCGGTTGCGTGGACCACTCACAGACGCGCGCGCCCGTCTCGATGGAGAACAGAGGCCCCCTTGTCTTCGCGTTATGCTCTTTTACAGCAGGCGACTCCGCCGCCGCTCTCAGTGACGTCCTCGTCTCTACGCTGCGGCCGGCCCGCGAGTCTTCCTCTGCGATCTTGAATGCGCGAGAGAACCGGAGTATCAAGTGGTCCCTTTCCGGTTTCCCTCGCAATTGCGGCGATGATCACGAAGGCGATGTCCGGCCCATAAAGCGATAGAATCTCGCGTTAGACGCGCGGACGAGCCTCTTCCTCTTCTTCCTCTCCTCTCAGCTGAAGAGGAAGAAGATGCGGTCTCCCGTCGCGGTCCAGTCGCCTTTGAGTGCGATCCGTAAATAGACCGTAATAATAAAGCGACAGCTTCAACGCTCGTCTTCAAATGCGAAATATCGCTGGGTGTCATTGGTGCTCGTAAACCGCAACAATGGGATTCTCAAGGGTCCTGTCGCTGATAATCGGAGTGCTTTTTTTATTTTCGAATATCGCCGAGCGCATCGATGACGTTGATAAAGGATCAAATGGCGATCTGGAGAGCGCGGTGAGGGAGAACAATGTTTCGTCGGCTTTCCTGGATCAGAATTTCAACCAGACAAACGAGGATCAGCGTTACTGGTATGAACATTTGGATGATGCCGATAGGATGCTGAAGAACAAGGCGGACATCCTGTCCCGTCTTTTCAAGATGCACATAGACCAACTGCGAAATAAAACCGATCAGGTAGACTAGGATACAGGGTAGATCTATCTTTTTCCCTTTTTGCTCTTAACAAAACTTAACGCAAGGCTTAGGGCAAGAAAAGTAGACAGAGTCAGACCAATTAGCTTGTCTAATCATGGACCAAACCAAGCTGAATTAATTATCGTCATTTTAAGGTTAAGATGATGTTTTTGATAATATTTTAACGTCAAAATGACGATAAATATATATAATAAAATTGAAACCTTCTCAGACAGCAAGTTAATGTTAGTTATTGTTATTTTAAAGTTAAAATGATGTTTTTGATGACATTTTAACATCAAAATGACGATAAATATGTATAATAAAATTAAAACATTCTCAGATAGCAAGTTGACGTTAATTATCGTTATTTTTATGTTGAAACGATATTTTTGACATTTTAACATTAAAATGATGATAAATATGTGTAATAAAATTGAAAACATCCTCAGATAATAAATTGATGTTAGTTATCGGCCTTTTAACGTTAATGATAATAAATAATCAGCTTGTTAACTAGAGATGTTTCAATTTTAATCCGAACGCAATCTAACGACTTGGTACCAGGTGGAAATGGTGTTTCTGGTGGACGCGTCCGGCTCGATCGGCGCGGAGAACTTCCGCAGCGAGCTAAATTTCGTGACGAAACTCTTGTCGGACTTTACGGTGGACGCGATGGCCGCACGGATCGCTCTGGTCACCTTCGGTGGTCGGGGCAACGTGTATCGCAATGTCGATCAGATCTCTATGCACGGGCCCAATGATCACAAGTGTTATTTGCTGAATAAACAGTTTAGCAACGTCACCTACAACGGCGGGGGAACTTACACGCGCGGCGCGCTTCTCGAGGCGCTGGTAAGTACCGCAAATCTCAATCGGCAATATTGCCTTCGATAGCAAAATGATAACGCGTTGTCTTTTTTTATCAAAGTCAAACGAAAGGTTGAATCGAAGGTAAACGAAAGTTGATCAGAACTCGATAAATCACGTCTAACCGGCCGTATTCTCTGTTTGTAAGGCGATCCTCGAGAAGGGTCGTAAAACGGCGAGCAAGGTAGTGTTCCTGATAACTGACGGCTTCAGCAATGGGGGTGACCCGCGACCTGCCGCCGATCTGCTGAAGAACACGGGCGCGACCGTGTTCACGTTCGGTATACGCACGGGAAATGTAGAAGAGTTGCATGATATCGCTAGCTATCCTGGATATACGCACAGCTACCTTCTCGACAGCTTCGCCGAGTTCGAGGCTTTGGCACGGCGCGCCCTGCATCGCGGTACGCCTCTTCCCGTTGTAAAGGCTAAATAAAACTCTCACTATAATCCACATCTAAGCTGTCGATTGAGAATTCTACTCAGAACTTGATTAGTTCAGCTATTATTGAGATTCAATAATCCAATTAATCTAATATTGTAAGAGTTTCTTAAAACATCATCTCGGGTAGAGATACCAGGGGTCTTGTGCTATTTCACACTTGGAGACACTACATAATTCTTTTTGTAAGTATTTCGAACGCGTAGAGTCAAAATTCAATTTAGAGATCACGGTATAAAGTTGAATGTAAGAATCATTATGCATTATTTTATAAAAACATCAAAATGTTAGATCTGTAGGGACCGGTTTTAAATAATGAATCAGATGCCTTTCGTAGACTTAAAGACTGGGCAATACGTGGCCGTGACTCTACCGACTGATTGCAATAGCCTTTGTTTGAATAACACGGCGAACGAAACCTGCTGCGACGAATTGGCGACCTGCACCTGCGGCACCGCAACTGGCCACTACGCCTGCATCTGTCCGCCCGGCTATTTCGGCTCCGGTCTCAGAGGTTCTTGTCAACGTAGGTTGAACCGAGCAAAGCGTTTTGACTTGCTGACCATTTGATATACATATTTTTACATATATTTATAATATATCGGCTAATAAACATTTTATTCCGGAAGTTCTTTATCTTTGCACGTGACAGCTTGCCCGAACGGAACATATGCTTCGGGAAACACTTCTGGGGATTCCACCGCCGCGTGTGTACCCTGTCCAGATGCGAATCACGTCGTTGTCAGGATACCCGCGACCTCGGTGGTCGATTGCGTGTGCGCCTTCGGATTCACCATGGACGGCTCCAAATGCGAGGGTAATTGCGTATATATGCATTCATAATAAACTTAAATCCGTTGTGTATGATGTCAAGAGTAGCCAAGTCATAAGCAATGTTCTCCAATTTTTCTTCTCCTATTTTTTTAGAACAGCAAAAAAGAATTCATTTACTAAAACTTATATTTGTAATCTACTCGTAATTATCTTTAATTTTATTATAAAAAAAAACGTGCGGTTTCGTCACATTTTATTATAAAATTAAAGATAAATTGAATGAAGAAAAACTGGAGAATATTTTGACCGCTCTCTCTTTAATTGAAAAACCGCCAAAGGCTCCTCGCGCGATTGTTAATACAAATTATTCGATATAAGATGAATATATTTCTCAGCTATAACGTGCCCGAAGCTGATTATCCCGGAGAACGGGTATCTGGTGAAGGCGAGCGCCTGCAACAACGTGGTGCACGCGGCGTGCGGCGTAAGATGCAGGATCGGCTTCCACCTCACGGGCGACAGCATCCGGCTTTGCGGCAAGAACGGCACTTGGTCCGGCAACGAGCCACAGTGCTTGCGTAAGTAAAGAACTGGAGCGTTTGAAAAGAGAAGAGAGAAACTTTGATGAGATTTTCAATTGTGTCTTCCGCAGTAAAGACGTGTCCGGCATTACGCGCGCCCGCGCACGGTCGCGTGAAGTGCGAGCACGACGAGGACTATCAGCATCAGTTCAAGGAGGACTCCACCGTGTATCCGATCGACACGCGCTGTCAATTCCGCTGCGACGTTGGTTATCAGCTTCGCGGCAGCAAAGTGCGCAACTGTCTACCATTATCCCGTTGGGACGGCCTGAAAGTCACGTGCAAAGGTAGGAAGAAAAAGGACGATGTTTCCATCATCCTGTATTTGTCGGGAAATTAATAGAAACGCTGTATTTCATGGTAGCTGTGAAATGCGAACCTTTGCCGCAAATCGCGAATGGCAACATCACCCCGGAGATCTGCACCGGCCCGGCGAAGGTACCCTTCGCTACCAACTGCACGATCGTCTGCGACGAGGGCTTCGTCCTGGAAGGACCCACCGGCCGATCATGCATCGGACGCACGGGGATTTGGTCCCAGCGTCATAGCGTCAATCGTTGCGTGGGTTAATATCGAAATCAAGCTCTCTCGCCCTTTTGAGAAATACGAATTTCTAGATTTGTCTCGACCTAAGTCTCTCTCTAATTCTTAAACTTGAGAAATACATTTCAACGTAATGTATACACAGAAAAATATCATTCTATAGACGATAAAAGCAATTACTTATTATATTTTGTTTAAGTAATAATTTTCTTCAGCACACTGAAGAATATAATTACTTTTGGCCTCAATCACAATTTTATAATATTTCTAACGATAATTAACGATGGTTAACATAATGATGCATATAGTTAAGTTAATTCTATTTCGTGTTAGAAATATTATAAAATTGTGGTTGAGACCAAAAGTAACTATATTTTTCTCTCAAAGAATATTTCCTTAATAATAGTTTAAGCTGTACTTGTCACAAGTTCGGAATATGTTTTAAGTAAATGTGATGCTTATGATAAATTTATGATAGATTTGAGGATATAGAAACTTATCAAATACTTAGAACAAGTACATTTACTCGTAGATAGTATATATTGTTCTGTGTGAATAGACAAGATACCGCCTTCCATGGAGTGTCCGGCTGAGATTGTTGAGGAGACTGTGAAGGGGCAGAACTACGCGTCTGTGAACTGGACGGTGCCCGAAGTGACCGACAATGCGGACGCATCGCCCATTCTGTGGACGAAACCGCACGTCGTCCTGCCCTGGAAGGCGAAGATCGGCACGCGCATCGTTGTGTACGTGGCACAGGACGCGAGCGGAAACAAGGCCAGATGCAAATTCAAAGTTAAAGTTCTCGGTAAGCCACATGATTCTAACGAAGTTGGTATCTAAGATCTAAAAAACGTACTTGATGATTGATAAATATATACCATGATGAATATGAGAGAAATTAATTTTTTTTCGAATGTCCAGACAGAGAACCACCGACAATCGAGAACTGCATCGACCCACCGACGGTCTATACCGATTTCGATAGCGGCCTCGTGAACGTGACGTGGGACGAGCCGGTTTTCTACGACAATTCGAGAATTTCTGTGCGTGTTAATCAAAGTCACGAATCTGGAAAAGACCTCTTTCCGATCGGCCGTACAAAGGTCTTTTATAACGCGACCGACAAATACGGCAATCGAGCAAGTTGCGTGTTGAACATTACTGTGGAAGGTGCACATCTTTTTGTTAAAAGCTGTTTAATACAAAAAGTATCGAGAGATCATTACTGACCGTTTCTATTTTTTTAGATTTTGTTATCTGCAAAAAATAGAATTCTAAAATTTGATAATTTTTATCAATTATTTCCTTTATTTTGGAGTTATAAAATTTCCTATCATTTACACAAGAAATAGAGTATTAATCTAAAAAATAGAAACAGTCAGAAATGACCGGTTGACACTGCTAATGTTAACAATATATTGAGTGATTTTCTCAGATGTGTGTAAAAGTCTGAGGGCACCCACGAATGGTCGGCTAAACTGTTCTTCGTCGGGTGATCACGAGACGCGATGCGTCGTAGTTTGCGAGGACGGTTACGACTTTGCTATCGAGCCAACGAATTTCAATCTGGTTAACGATGAGTTATTATTGAGATGTAACTCAAGCAGTCATACGTGGGAAAATAATAATTTGCCAGAATGTTCAGGTATAGAGGTCATCCATTATTTTGCATTTAAAATTAACATGATTATATACATGTTTTTACGAAATTATAATTTCTTCTGTCGATTAGAAACGCAAACGCCAAAGACAGTATCTCAGGAGGGAAACGTAATATTGCAAAGCAATGGAAGCGTGATATGCGATAATCAAACTGTTCTTAATGACGTGAGCGCTTATATCTACCATATAATAATATTGATTTATAGAAATAGATGTACGTACAATTTTTGTATAATGTTTTTTCTTCTAGTTGAGCGAGCACATTGCTAATGACTTGAAATTGAAATTGCTGGGAATCTGCGACAACGACATCGAATGCAATCTGATTAGCTTCGATCCTAAGTGCGAAGACGATCTTTCGTCATCAAAAGATTTTGAGGACAACCTGATAAGAAGACGAAGATTCGAATCCGAGTACGAACAAATTAAGTCCTCTGATATTTCCAGAAATACCGAAACAATAATGCTTGATAGATTGAAACGCGCAGCTAGATCGAGTCCCGACTGGAATAAAAATAATACCAGATCTAACAAGCGGAAAAGAGATAGGATAGAGATCAAGTTCAAGTTCATAGGTAAGAAATGAATATCGAACTCTAGTCTGTTAAGTGTACCAGATAACACGCAAAGAAATCCCCTGCAGCTAGGATAATCGAGGAGAACTTTGAGAATCCCAAACGGGGAGTCCAGAAGCTGAGGGAGAAGATCGACGCAATGGCGCAGGTGGGAAAGCTGGACTTGCTCGACAACAGAACCAACCAGGAGATCGCGAGGCTCGCTTTAAATCTGCATCTCGTGTTCAAGGAGCCACAGGACCTTTGTGACCCCGGAAGTGTGCTAAAGAGACATAGTTGCGGTGAGCGCGAAAGGAATCGCCTAGATAGGAACGCATGCAAAAAAATTTTAGCATCATCTTAATTTTAAAATATAATGCATTATATATTGTGTAATGAGTCTAAATCTAATTTTAAAAATTATTAATTCTAAATTTAATTGTTATAACATATAGCAGTTTTTAAAAAATTGATGCCTAAAATAAATTCTTAATAATTGTAATATTAGAGCGAATCATCTTAGCACACGTATTACGGAATACATTTCAAAGATTAATTTTCTAATTATTGTAAAAACCGTTACAGTATAAAATTGTACAATTATTATGCAAGTAATAGTAAATAATTTTTTTATTTCTTAAATAATTTTCCTTCTCAATTTTCTATTTACAACTTATAATTTTAAAATTCTTTTTTATCAAAAAATATGCGTTTTGCAGAATCACCTTATGACAATTATTGCGAAATGTTATGACTAAAAGAAGCAATAATTGTGCATTTATTACAAAAGTTTCCTGTCTGGGCGAAAATTTGTATTTTCGATTGTACAAAGATTTAAATATAAATATATTCCAACATTTTTTTCTTTTTAGTTAAATGTCCCGCGGGCACTTTCTACAATTCCTCTACCAGGTCCTGCCAGCCATGCCCGTACGGACAGTACCAGAACGCGACTGCTTCGTTGACGTGCGTGCCTTGTCCGGAGTACACCTTCACGAAAAGGATGCACGCGAAATTCTTGAAAGACTGCATTCGTAAGATCCTTAAACAGAAAACACCAAACTTTACATTGTAATACATTTCCTTCTTATTTTCTGCAGCCGTATGCCGACCAGGATATTACTCTCGACGTAAACGCTACCACGGATTGCGTTTGGGGATAGAACCTTGCTTCACATGCGACATCGGTTTTTATCAGCCAAATTACGGACAGAGTCAGTGCTTGCCGTGCCCGTCGAACGCGACCACAGAAAAGCGTGGCTCCGTAAACATCGATGATTGCCTACCGATACGCGATGAAGAAATCGATGACTGTCGAACGGATCCGTGTTTAAACGGCGGTCAATGCCTGCGAAATGAAAACGGATTCGTGTGCGAGTGTCGCGAATATTATGTGGGTAGGTTGCGCGATTACTTATTGTTAGTCACAATCGTGAGACAACAGCGTCATTATTTTCTGCTAAATTTTATTAACCTTAATAAATTAATTCAGTTAATTAATTTTTATTAATAATTTATAATTCTTATTTTGTTCTAAAATAAAATTAATTTGTGCTTGCGCTATATACGGATTTATTCTTTCAGGCTCGAAATGCGAGGGGTTCAAAGATCCATGTGCCTCCTCGCCATGCTTAAATGAGGGAACGTGCAAGATGCAGCAGCATCCCGATAACTCCGTAACATACGAGTGCGCGTGTAAAAACAGTTACACGGGTGCTAATTGCGAGGTAAGAACGCGAACGATAAAATCTGCATTAAGAAAATCAACCAAAATTAATTTTCTCAGGTCTACGTGGACGAGTGTTTCACCAATCCTTGCCAAAACGGTGGAAGATGCGTAAGCACCGAAAGCGATTTCGCCTGCGAGTGCAGAGATGGATTTGAAGGTACTCCTTAATATCCACACTGAAAAAAAATTCTGATTAAAAACGGACGAATCAGAAAATCTTGTAGGAATGATTAAATATTTTGGTTATTATAATAGAAATTCTGAATATTATAATAGAACTCAATAACTATAGAACTTTATAACTCATAATAATCAGAATTCCTATCATAATAACTAGAATATTTGATCAAATCAATCCTACAAGATTTTTCTAATTCGTCCGTTTTTAATCAAAAGTTTTTTTCAGTGCATACAGCACAAAACTTGCAGTTACATTATAGCGATATTGCTGCAAGATTATAATCTTCTTGCAACATCGCTTCACTCACTAATAACGCTTATGACGAGTTTTCTCTGCCGGTACTTACGTGTCACTTAGGTCAATTCTGCGAGATTCCGATGGATCACTGCGAATTCGCGCCCTGCGAGGAAGGGTCCGCGTGCCGTACCGTGAACGGCACCTGGCAATGCCTCTGCAAACCCGGCTTCCTGGGCCGACACTGCAACTTGTTACCCTGCGACTGGCTGCCGTGTCACGCGAACGCGATCTGCGTGAACCTCGACGAGGAGAACGCGACGCGGAGAAGTTACAGGTGGGTAGTCCGCGCGTAATTTCGCGCCGTGAAACGTGAGATCCGAGGCTCGATGTACGATCGGTCCAGGTGCGAATGCCCCGACGGATACACGGGGGAGGACTGCGCGACCAGGATCGATCACTGCGAGAGCTCGCCCTGTCTGAACAACGGGCGCTGCATCAGCCGCGTGCACGATTACATCTGCGAGTGCCCGGTACCATTCACGGGACGCGATTGCGAAACTGGCAAGTTGAAGCTTCAATTTCTCTGGAATTTTATTTGTTAATTTCTTCTATTTTAACGTATTGACTGCCAGGCTGAATTTTTTTCAAAATTTTTTTTCGACCTTTTTCAACTTTCAAACTTTATTTAAAAATCCTGCCAGACCACGCTTTTGTGGAAATTGTGGACACATTCTTTTTAAAACTTGAAACTTAAAGTTAAGAGAAAATTTAAGTTAAGAATTTAACTTAAAAAAATATGCATTTCTAATTTTTATTTTGTTCTGTCTAATCTTTCTAAACATTATCTGCAAAGAAATGTTAGAACTGTTTATTATTCTGTTAAAATGCGTGTTATTTATATGTTGATGACGTGGTAGTCAATGTGTTAAAATTCTTCTGGTCTCTTCTTTAGCTTTAAATTCTAATTTAAGATAAGTAATGCTGAAAATATTTAAAGACTGTTCACGATCGCAGAATTGTCGTCCGACTACGTGATGCACTTCACCAAATCCGGCACGACAGATTACGTGGCCGCCAAAGGACCCGCGAGAGATCTCCTTCAAGTAAGTCGAACATAACGAAAAAATCATAATGGGCATGTTTTTTTACCAAATTCAACTTCACCAATTGCAGCTGTCCGTCTGCTTGTGGTTGCAATCAATGGACACTTTCAATTACGGTACGGTGCTATCGTACGCCACGGTGTTTTATGACAACGCCTTCACGCTGACGGATTACAACGGGTAATTAGTCGCGGAAATTCAGTGTGTATAGGGTATCTCCGTGAAGAACTCGCTAGTAATTTCATTGCGAAAACGCGAATACCAACAGGGAGTGAATTCTCCCGAATTAAATATCGTTGCAGATTGGTTTTGTACGTTAACGGGGAAAAGATCGTCACCGACGTTAAGACCAACGACGGTTACTGGCACTTTCTGTGCGTTGCTTGGGAGAGTGAGCGCGGTTCTTGGCGCGTGTTCGTCGATGGGATCCTTAAAGACAGCGGCGTCGGTCTGGCCCAGGAAACCGTCGTGCGAGGTATAAGATAACAAACGTAATTATTAAAAATGATTTCCGTTATCCAAAATAAATCGTAAAATCTCTCGAACATCATCTCGTCCAGCCAATGGATCCCTCGTCATTGGACAGGAACAGGATCGCCTGGGCGGCGGTTTCTCCGAATCGGAGGCGTTCCTAGGAAGGCTCGGCTTGCTGGACATGTGGGACGTCTTTCTGAACGAGAATGACGTGACGGAACTGTGGAACACCTGTGAAAAGTACCACGGGAATCTCGTGGCCTGGGCGCAGATGCGGCAGTACATTCACGGCGATGTTGTGGTAATTATGATATCAATTGTCAAGCTACAAAATCTTCTCCCTTTTGGATTTAGCGATGACATCTTGTATCTTCAGATCTTAGCTAGTCCATTTTGTCGCGGTTGTCCTCTGCCCGTGGTGCCCTTCAAAGGTAACATTAAAGTGAGCGAGGATCTGTCCGAGTTAACGTATTACTGCGACAATGGATACTTAATTCGGTTCGGTGGTGAGGAATATCGGATCCTCAGAAGGAAGTGCCTCAAGCACGGCCAGTGGGAGGGGTATGACACGCCGATCTGCATGAGTAAGTCTCGTGATCGCGTTACAGTGCAAAGAAGAAGGCGCGGAATGGCCGAAGACACTGAAAAAAATTCTGATTAAAAACGAAGGAATCAAAAAATCTTGTAGGATTGATGAAATATTCTGGTTATTGTTATAGAACTCAATATTTTATAACTTGTAATAAGCAAAATTCCTATTATAATAACCAGAATATTTGATCACGCTTACAAGATTTTTCTGATTCGTTCGTTTTTAACTAGAATTTTTTTTTTCAGTACGGCAAACACAGAATGTTGCAGCGACATTGCAACAATATTGCAATGTTCTGCGTTTGTTGAGAGTAGTTCTTCAATTGTTAATTGGGATAAATTTAATTTTGACCGCGAGGCTAAGGATTCCGGTTTCTGTTCGAAGAAATAAAATGCGGCTTCCCGGGGTACTTTCCGCGTGGACGAATTCACGGAGAATCGTACTCATTCGAGGATGAGATATACTATTCCTGCGCCGAGGGTTACGAGCTTCGCGGAAACCCCCATCGTATCTGCAACTCCGACGGCAAGTGGATCGGGCAGCCTCCGATCTGCATAGGTAACAACCGTGTCCGGAATTAAGATATTAACAACTTCACCGTTGAGCGTGAGAATAAAAATGCGGCTAATACAACATTCAAGATTCGACCGATCTTAAAGACCAAATTTGCATCTTTCGACAGGGACGACGTGCAAGAATCTGCTTGCCCCGGAAAATGGAGATATAGAATACATATTAGAGGAGAACGAGAGAGATGATGTCACGATGTTACAGGTACAGGTCCCTTCACGAAGGGAACATCGTGAAACGTTGAAATGTCCTATATTTTCGAGCAAATCGTTCAATTATTTTAGGCTGGCCAGCAGCTGGAATTCAAGTGCAATCCTGGATACCGTTTGACGGGAGAGAGATACTTGACTTGTCTGGAGACTGGCGTCTGGGATCATAAGAGTCCATCTTGTACGCTTTACGGATGTCCTCCGCCAAGACAGTGCGTTTTTTAAACATATTCATTAGAATGGCATTGATTAATCGGTTGTAACTGAAAGAAATATTTACTATTCGATTAATCAGTTTACTGTTACTTAACCGGATAATATGATTGCTACTATGCAATTGATCGCTAAAACTAATTAATCATTGATTAATAAACCGGTAAATATCTTGATTATAATTTATTATTTGTATTTAGTTCAATTAGATAACAAAAGTAGCAATTGTTCAGAGGAAAAATCTTGGAAAAAAATAAATGTATTAATTAACTGATAGAAATAAGTGACTAAATAATTAGCCAGTTTAATCATTAATAAAATAATTTTAATTACTCTGATTAATCAATTAATTGATTTTAATCGGTTATTCAAATTAATTGTTTTTCAACTCAATGATATTTTATATTTTATAATGATATTTTATTAAATAAAATTAAGAATTTGCGCAAAAAACGAGATAGTTTTGTTTAACGGACACTTGAGAACTGCCTAATATTCTATGAGCGCAGAATAGAACACGGCTACATTGTCCCTTCGAAGACCGACCATACCTCCGTTCATGATTCTGAGGGAAACATGATCGACGACTCCTCCGAAAGAACGTATCGCTACGGCGACTTCGTTGGATTCTCCTGCCATCGGGGCTACAAGTTTCGCGGAAATCTGCTGACGAAAATTGTCGAATTCAAGCTGCAATGCTCCGCAAACGGCACTTGGGAGGGCTTCGTTCCCGACTGCGTCTCGCGCACGTGTTTCTGGCCGAATCGCGTGGCAAACGCGAGGATCTTCCTTAGAAAACAGGACGGCACTACTGTTGAAATTCCGACGGAAGGAGACGCCGCGTTGATGTCCGATCGAAGAGAGATCGGGAGAAATGGGAGCGACGCGGTGAACGGAATCTCGCCGGAAACGTTCGTTTCCGGCGCGGAAATCATCATCGTCTGCGATCCAGGACACGAGCTAATCGGAGACGGGGTCAGAACGTGCACTGAGGAAGAGAGATGGTCCTCATTTGCTTCTTGCGAGCCGCGTAATTGTTCCGTCGTGGATCATCCGATTTTTCAATTTCTCAAGAGATTGGAGAACGAAACCGCCTTGGGGAACGGCGATACGGATGTAGCATCGTTCGAGAGGTGGTACAGCAGGGAAAACGTTACGCGCGCGTACAAAGACTTTGAGATCTTCGTCGAGGGAAACAGTTATGGGCGACGAGTAATCTTAACGTGTCGAAATGGTGCGCAGATGAACCTGCACAGGTTTATCGCCAACGAGACGATCTCAAATATAATATGGGCGTGCAATAAGATTGCAAAATGGGAAGTTTCGAATTTATCGCTGAGAGAGTCTATCCTTGAACAGCTACTAAATGACTCGACAGATATTTGTGATAGATCATGTGCGCCTCCGCAAGTAAGTTTTTTGAAAACATAAACGGACGATATCATTATCAATAGAAAAGAATAAAATAATATAACTAAATTTTCCAAGCTAAAAATAATAAGAGAAAAATATAATTTTTTCTTCACGCTATATTTTAAAACTTCTCAAATAGCACAGAGAATTAAAAAAAAATCTTTTTAAGTTTATGAATTATGAAATTAATTTTTTTCATTCCATTTTTGTTCTAAAAACATTCTTGAGAATTACAAAAGTATTTATTTTTATGTCACTAATTCTGAGCTCTTTTTCGGAATTCTTTTTATATTCTTCTATAGAATCCTTTTTGAAAAGATTTCTTTTGAGTTTATTTGAAAAATTATGCTAATTCATAAAATAAATTCTAAAAAGTAAATTTTTTAAATTCATAACAATTATCTGTGCTATTTAGATTATATTGTGTATATTCCCAGAATAAAATTCCAATTAATTTCAGATACCGGAGCATGGATACATCGATAACGGCAACAACACCGATAATGCGAACGATCGCAGGACGATCAACAGTGTCGTGATTTTCAAATGCCGTCACGGATACATTCTCGAGGGTAACGAACGATCTGTTTGTTTATCGGACGCCAGGTGGTCTGCTTTACCTTCCTGCAAACGTACGTTTCTCTTTTTTAAATTGTTTACGAAAGTTCTTAAGATATCTAAATTCAAAATATTGAACGTTTCTAGCTGTGGCATGCGGAAAACCGCCGGCTCTCGCTAACGCGATATTGAACGATGACATCAGCGGAACTCAGAATTACACATTCGGCAACATGATCTCTTATCAATGCGTTCCAGGCTATCGTGTTTTCGGACAAGCGAGTCTGAGATGTTTAGGAAGCGGGAAGTGGTCCAGATTGAATGGCAGATGTTCAAGTGCGTATATGTAAAAAAAACTGCAGATCTGTCACTGAACGAATTTAAATCTATCTACTGTCCATTTTCAATGTAGATTAACTTTAAGCTTAGTTTAATTTATCACTTTAGTTTTTTCTAATTCTCAGATTTAAAAAAAGATAAAGACAAATTGTCTCATCACTTGCAGAAATATCGTGCGGCAAACCACAAATGCAACAGGGAATTGCGTTTTACGGTCGCTCGTACTTGTTTCAAGATCAATTGACATACGTGTGTCCTGACGATAAAAAGCGAGGAATGATTACGTGTCAAGCTGATGGGAAGTGGAGCGACTTGCCGAAATGTGATGGAAGTAGGAGTTTGTAATTTAAGAGGTGGCTACAACGCCTCGTAAAGAGGGAAACGACATCTTTGTAACAACACACATGCTTTTTTTTATTTCTTTCTGACCACTTGTATCAAGACTCACGAATGTAATAGAAAACGTAATTACGCAGTCTTATCACGAAATAAATAATTCAGTTTGGAATTTCCGGAGTAGTACATTAGGTATGCGATATGCGGTAATACCTTATCTACAATGATTTACGAGTGTATCGTAATTTTAGGATATTGTACTTCGAGTACATACTTTTCACATCGCTTTTTTTGTTTGTTTTTACTGGAAAAAGTTGGTGTATATCGATACAAATAATTCTTATCTCAAAAATTGGCATTGTTAAGCCTGCACGTTCGAGACAGTTCATCGATACTGGCCATGAGAGATACTCCGTAAGTTTAATTGTACATTTTGTTTGTGTTTTGTGCTCAACGGATAATGAAAAAGAAATTTAATTTCGCAATAATATACAACGTTGTGGATAAAGTACCTCTTACACATATCGTTCGACACCGTACAACGCGTTTTGGTACGAAATATCGTATTCGGACATATCATACAAACGTATTTGCATATTACTATACTACCTGAGGAAGAGCAATGAAGGTAAATACTGTGTGAAAATAATTTCTCATTTATAAACGCTGTATATATTAATTTACACCTAATGTTGATGTCATAAAAATGGAGCACCATTGATAAAATAGATTCATTATTAGCATGGCTACCTCAGGGAGAAATCAAATTATTAACGTATACAATCCTCTTACCAAGATATAAACACGTTGTGTAAAAAAAAAATTTTCATTGCCCATTAGTCACATGCTAATTTTCACTTTTCATGATAATCTCTACTCCATTCAATGGAAACTAAATATCTTAATTCAAGAAACTGTCATTTGTTCAAAAGACAAACTTATTTCGAACGAAGCTATACGCGAACTGTATATAGACACGGATAAATACATATCCTAAATGCTGTAAATAATTCCTCCGTAGATTGAAGAAACAGAAATTTTAGCCATACTAACGTAATTGCTTGTCTAAGTTGAGGACAATCCTTCAAAGCTCTGTCTTTGAGCTGCTGCTAAAATACTTGGGTTTGAGCTCCTCAATCCGTTTGATAAAATCCGTCTTCTCTATACAACCATCGCACGTCTCTTCCCAATCGTTCAAAATCTTCTTTAAGTCACGTACCTTCAGCTTCTTCAGATTTACCGTATTGAGATCGATTTGTTTCTCTGAAACAAAAATATCAATGTCGCATGAGATCTGCAATGTCAACTTTGTATTTGCAACAAGAGTGATAAGAGCGAATGTTACACACCGAATCTCAAATCGCATATTTGAGCGTCTTTCTTCTTTAACTTCTCGCATATTTTATCTGCTGGCATGGACCATGACAGTGGTTTACTGAGCTCGCCTAAGATACCAGTGGCAGATTCCTCTAACCCACCTAGATAATAGCACTGCAAGCACACGCAATAATTGCGATTATTTCAAATAAACGAGTGAGGAAACGTCTATATTTATTTCGTTCGTGAGTTTATACTTACAAATCTATTTTCTTTTGATTTAGTGCCTTTACAGTATTCTCGAAACTTTGCTTCGATCTTTTTGGGGTCACTTTTAATGTCTGCCGTTAGTGTCTGACTGAACTTGTCCACAACGGATACGCATACTGTAAAATCAGAAATAAAGAACATCATAAAATCTCAAATTTAAATATAAAGTGCAAACTTAAATATAAAGATAAATGTCAGATTCTCACCTTCGCAGTCACCTTCTTTCAACGCTGTAACAGCACATACAATTCCGAGGAATACGGAAAGTACTAACGACACTGATGTACTCATTGTTCAGTTCTATTGTGTTCTGTTAACAAATTATATCATTAAAATATGCTTATAAATAAATATTGATGTACTCAGTTATCACACAATCACGCAAAGCTTTGACAACGTGTAAACATATTTATCTCTTTCAAAGGGAACAAGAGAAAGTCAACTGGAGCAAACCTTTGTATTTTTGTCTATTTTCATATTTTTGTCACTAATGTCCATTTCTACCAATGTAAATTAACTTTAATTGTAGTTTAACTTACTTTTTAACTTCTTTTAATTTTAGAAATTAGAAATAGATAAAAAATAAGTTAAACTAAAATTACAGTTAGTCTTGGTAGAAATAAATATTAGTCTAAAATTTGTAAAGTCTTAAACGAAAATTTGTAATATTGCAAAAGATCGTTCTACTTGACTTTCTTTTGTCTCCAGGACTTACTTTTCATCATCTTCTAGATCTAAGAATTAGAAGATGAAAAGTAAGTTAAATTTAATCGAGATTAAATTTAATCTGTATTGGTAGAAATGGACTTAACGGTAACTTAAATTAAGCGGAACTTGACTGAATCATCCCAATCATCGTGCTGATTTAACGGATCGCGACATCCTTGTTACTCCGAGCGTATTGGAGGATGCCACAGGAAACTTCCCAAGCTTATTCCAACTTGGCGAGATTCCTGCGTGCGATTTTACGGGCGGCGGTCGCTGACCACCGGAAGCGCGACAAAGGGAAATTCGCGAGATCGCCTTCGACGAAGAAGGAAAAAAAAAAACGCAAAGCGTCGAATGTTGACACGTACAGTGTCTCCGGGAGAGCTAGGTTATTTCGTGCGAGCCGCGTGCCACATACCGTTGCGATCGGATTGAAAATCGGCGTGTTTCCGATGCGAGGCCTCCGTCGTCCGGCAGATGGGTGACGCGTGGTGACTTTAATTCATTCGCGCACACGACTCCACGGTGAAATATCCTTGCGACACGTTCGTCACCGCGCTTCGCGACACGTTGGATTCTGTCAAAAACCCGGAATCCCAGCTGGCGCGCGCCGATTGGTCGTGACATCATCGCGGATCGCGCGCGCCCGTTGCGCGATTGACCGCCCTTCGCGACCATGGAGAGAGAACCGTCAGGGCCGCGCCATACGACGTGCCGGTCCCGCTAGAAATTTTTTCAGAAATATCAGAATTCTCCCCCCTCGCCAATATTTTTAATACTAGATTTATCAAGGGGGTCAAAATGATTTGTTTGAAATTTTTTCATCAATTATTTAAATTACTGTCAAAAAATGTTTAATTTTCAATTCTCAAACAACTACAGCAGTTTTATAAGTAAACGATAAACATATAATATTTAATATTTACAAATAATTTATAAATTTACAGATAATTTATAAATAATAAGATGTCAAATAAATCTGTTTGACTCTCTTGATAGTTCTAATGTTAACAAATGTTAAAGTTTTATAATCTTATTATTAATAAGTCAATTTAATGTAATTTTATTGCAATACCTTCTAGATAAAACAAAAATTATTATGATATATTGACATCGAACGAATGCTAAAACAGTGATAAAATGACATAATTATAATGATAAAAATTTTGGTGTCATTTTGACATCTTTGTAATTTCTTGTTCTACCTGGACTAGCAATGTTTGTGAAATTGAAATATTATTTGGTTCAAGAAATAAAAAAATATATTTTATAAATGTTTAATAATCACTTTTCCAGTCAATAAAAAATCAAATAAAGAAGGAAGTATTTCTTTGTTAGTAGCATACATTTAAAAATCTTAAAAATATTGAAAACATAATTATTATTTCCATAATGTGAAATTTAACAGAATATCTCTTTTATCTTAAAAACAAATTTTATGAATCATTCGTGTTCTTTTCTCTCTCAAGAAACCTAAAAAATCGAAAGAATCTCCCCTCTAGTCGAGCAGTGTCCGCCCCTTTACTTTGCACTTTCTGCCCTCAAAGTGAAACGATCGTATAGGCGAATCGTTAGGAGAAAGACACGAATGATACGAAAAGTACAGTTACGAAGAACAATCGTGGCCCGTGGCTCTCTGTTTACCTTATGATCGCCATGTTTACTCCAAAAAGATTCCGCAGATATTCGTACCAAGGAAAACAGATTTATCAGTACGTAAAAAAACGAAGGAATAGTGTCTTCCTCACTGTTCCCGGGGAGCGGGAAGGAGGAACTAATGATGAAAATTGAAAAGTGACGGACTGTCGCTCCAATGAGTTAATTACTCGTCGCCACGCGGATGAACCGATCGTAAATCCGGCTAACCTCTTGGGGCATCGCGGAAACGCAATTAAGGTAATATTCAAGGTAATAATACTGTTAAAATAACCTTGCGTGCGCGCGAATCTGTTCACTTGTGCCTAACTGAAAGCGGAGCGAACGATACAGAAGTCGCGTGTTGCAGGCGGAATGCCACGCAGAGAGGCGAGACCTAACCTCCATGCCGGCTCCAGGTCCTCGAGGACTAACAAGGGCTGGCTGGAGAATTACCTGGATTGGCGGCAGTTCGTCGGCCTTCTTACCGACCCGAAGAAACTGTCGTTAACGACGGACCTGTTTATCATCCTGGATCTCATTCTGAACGTGATAGTCATCCAGATTGTGCCATACACCGAGATCGACTGGAGGGCCTACATGCAGGAAGTCGAGGGTTTTCTGAACGGCACGACGGACTACTCGAAACTGCGGGGTGACACCGGGCCGCTGGTCTATCCCGCCGGTTTCGTCTACGTCTTCTCCGGTCTTTACTACGCGACGTTGCACGGCGTCAATATAAGGATAGCGCAGTACCTCTTCGCGGCGCTGTACGTCATCACGCTGCTGCTGGTCTTCCGGATTTACGCGCGGACCAAGAAAGTGCCGCCCTACGTTCTGCTCTTGATGTGCTGCACCTCCTACAGAATACACTCGATATTCATTTTGCGGCTCTTCAACGATCCGCTGGCGATGGTGCTGCTGTACGCGTCTATCAACGCGTTCCTGGACAACCGCTGGTACTTGGGTAGCGTGCTCTACAGCCTCGCCGTGTCTATCAAGATGAACATCCTGCTGTTCGCACCGGCGCTCCTCGTCGCTTACCTGTGCATCCTAGGCACGCTGAAAACACTGATACATTTGTTTATCTGCGCGTCGATACAGCTGATTCTCGGTCTTCCGTTCTTGCTGGAGAATCCTATCGCTTACATAAAGGGCGCTTTTAACCTGGGTAGAGTTTTCGAGTTCAGGTGGACCGTAAACTGGAGGTTCCTGCCCGAGGAGGTGTTCGTTCATCCGTACTTACACGTTTCTCTGTTACTTCTGCATGTGCTAACGCTGCTGTACTGCGCGCCTACTTGGATCACCTACATGAAGTCGTACGCGAAATTGAAGCACCTGGGGAAGGAGTTGAAGTCTCAGCTTCGCAAGAAAGAGAAGGTGGACATGTCTACCGTGAGTCAACTGTTCGTCTATCCCTTCTTTATCGCGAATTTCATCGGCATTATGTTCAGCAGATCGTTGCATTATCAATTCTACATATGGTACTACCATACGTTACCGTACATCGCGTGGTGCACCGACTATAAGACTGTTCTCAAATTGACCATCTTAGGGGTGATAGAGTTGTGCTGGAACACGTATCCAAGCACAGTGTTTAGCAGCGCGGCGTTGCATCTATGCCATATTATTCTGCTGTACGGCATCTTCAAAAACAGATCGAATACCGCGAAAGAGAAATGAAAGGTACGCCTGTATGTATGCTGCACTTCTATCTCAATCCTATTCCTGTGTAATTTTAACCCGTACAACACCATTATGAGTATTCCAAGCGATTTTTCGCCGTGGAAGTTTCTCGCCACTTGTAAAAGTCCTCCCATCCCTCCCATTCTTTACTCATTTATTTTTTCCAAAATGAAATATAGACATATGGACAAATATATAAATATATACATTTATTCCACAAACTTCAAAATATATTTATGAATTTTTTGTAGAAATTGTTTTAATTATTGTAAATTTATTGTAAATAAATTCAAAAAATTTCAAAAATGGAATGTTGATACAAATAAAATGCTATTTTTCACTTTTTTCGGGTAGGAGAGATTATCGATATTTCTATCTTTGGTTATTTGTCACACCTCATTCTTTAACTTAACTCACACAGAGTCTAAATATTACTCTGTTAATTTATTCTGTTCTGTGATCCACAGAGTCGTATATTTAATCCTTGAGATATGAGTCAGATCTGAAGGTCAGGAATTTGGAATTTTTCCTTATTAATCACTCGCGTTAGCACGCGTTATCCTATCCATTTTTCATACGGTGTTAAATACAGAGTAACGTTGTACCTTTGTATCCGATGTTATTTAACGTCTTCCGACATGAGGTACATAAGTATTTCCATGATTGACGTAAGTATTGACCATGATTTTATGATATACATAGGAATTACACTGATCAAGAAACTGTATCTAGAAACATACGAATATGTATGTACATGTAAAAAATATCTTTTATTATGAATTATGAATGGAATAAATTGTCAATGGCGTTACGTCTTGTTTTTGAACTACGTTCTCGGTATCACGAGTGTCTCCACTTCATTCATTAGACAAACATTTTAGAAACACGTGATGCGAAACAAAAAAAAAAGACTTAGAGAGATAAGCACATTATTTACTTTCTTTTTTGCGCGGATTCTTTTCCATAGAGGTGTAAAAATAAAGTTAAATAAAGATTTCAACATTTAAAACTTTTTCTAATAAAACTTAATTTATGCACATATAATTTCAAGTCGTAATGGTAACGAACTCATTAGAGCGATAATTACGATAACTTATATAACTTATGTCTTATATAAGCTGAAAGAAAAAAAAAATAATTATGTGATGATCAGTGGATAATGTGTTTCGATCGTAACTATATCCTTGTACGAGCAAACTGCCCGATTAAAACTTCGCATTCTTCGGAGTTTCGAAATAAGTACAATAAAAATTTTTTAAAATATTGCACGCAGTCCATCAGTTAATGTAGCGTTACAAAAAGTACAAAAATCTGAAACATGACTAATGGAATGTGAAATTCAAAGCAGGTATTTACCAAAAACAGCAAATGTCAATAGACTATTAAAAAAATAGCTAGATATCGCTTTACCCAAGATATGCAAAACATCTTATCCCGCGAGAAAACACAGAAATGATTTCTTAAGCAGCCCAGCCGGTTTTTTTTCCTAATTATTCGCGTAAAAAAAAAAGAACCGCCAGTGTATCATTACCGTCGATACTTCGGACGATCGAAGAAACCGGAGAGTTTACAGAAGGAGGCCACTAGCCGAAGTGTGTCAAAGAGAGAACAGTCTTCTCTCTTCATCGACGTCGGTCCGCCCCACCGTCGGTTTTCGTTCAGGACGGCGAGTCTTCGGCACGGCCACGTGGACGTGGGTACCGCTATCTTCCTCCGGCGGGGCGGGGACGTTCCGTCAGGCCACCGGAGAGACTCCGGGGAGCAGTGCCAGGCTCTAGCCCTGACATTGTGCGCGCGCGCGCGCGCACGCACGCACGCACTGCCGAGCATCGCTCTGATAGCAGCCTACCGCAGTCCTCTAATTCCGAACAAAGCATCGATCGCGAGACCGCTTTCGCAACGCAGTACAACGCCGGCTGTCATCCGAAGCGGGTGGCCCGGACTTGTCGCCCTTTCGAGTCCGCCAGGCAACAACCTTGTCATTTTCAACCAGTCTGGGTAGTCGGTCCCTCTCACCGTCGAACCGAAACGTGCGGGCCAACCTTGTCCTTCTCTCTTTTAAGGCATCGCTATATATATAAACGTGTTTCTTGTTGTCGGAGTGCTCGTCGCACGCACATTTGTTGACTCACGAGCCTCGAGAACGTGAGTGCTAAGCGCCGGCTAGAAGGACAATCCATTCAACGTCGGCGTTTTAGGAGACCCGGAAGAAGAGTCGATTACTACTAGTAAAGGTCGAGTTCAGGTGAGAAAGTGAGAAAGTGTCGCGACACGATCGCCTCGCGCATTGGAGTATAAAGCACGCCGGAGAAAGCTGACGTCGTGCGCGATGAAATTCTGCGGGGTTTACTGCTGTTGAGGATCCACTCACTGTATTGATTAATTTCTTTCACGTCGCGTGAGAATATAGTTTATTAAAGTTAACTAAGAAACTTAGAAGAGTTAGTAAAACAATTTTGATTCATTCAATCTAAAGAAGTGCGGATCAGGGATTTCTTATATCGAATTGTAATCGAACCGAATTTCCACAGAATTTCATCCGAATCGAAGCTAGTCGAGTTAAATCGAATTAAACCGTTGAAAAATATAATTTTTAATTAATAATATAATTATTATTAGATTGAATTTTAGATAATGAGAGAATATTTTTTATGTAAAAAATAATATAAGTGCATTTATTAACATAGCTGTATTTTCTTGCTTGTTGAAAATATAATAAAATTATTACTTTATACATTAAAAAATTGACAATAAATATAATTCGTGTTCAAATTATCTATATTTTTTGAATAATTCAATTCTGAAGTATAGAAATTCATATTTGAATCGAACCGAAGTCTTATCCGATTCAATTCGATTTGATTTATATTCAAATAGTTCTCATATCCTTCATTCAGTTCTCAGCCTTCGATTAATGCGTAGACTACAATAGAATGCTGATAATAAGATAACGCTGATAATAAATTACGTGTTTTTTTGACAAACTTAAAAAAGTCGCGTGGCAAACTGTTTCCTTTTGAGACACGTACTATATAAGAAATAATATACAACTACGTAATAATATACTGTGCGCCGTGTGATAAGAAAATATCAACGGTGAGACTTTGTTCCACGTAATAATATTATCGCACCGTGTGCAACGATAAGAAAATTTTAACAATGGGACTTTGACCCTACGTGCAATATTTCAGTTTTCTAATATGACTAACGAGATAGAAATGATCAATATGATGGATGAATTTTGTATGTTAATTCTTGCATGGTATGAATATTTCCTACATTTGTGCCTGTCATTCTGTATTTAGCTGATGAAACACCTGCGACTCTATGTAAGTTAGGTATGTGAAACAAGCTTGCGACTTAAAAGCTAAAACTATAATAAAAATATAAAAAGGAAGGAAGGAACGCTTGTTTTGCATAATCGTATATAAAAAGATCTATAAAAGTAGTATAGAGCTATAGTAATAAAAATATATATAGGATGAGAATCGTGCGAAGTAAAAAATAAAAATTAAAATGCATTTTAAAAAATATAAGAATATTTAATGTTTATTTTGCATGAACGCATATAAGAATCTCTTGTATAATAAGTATCTGCGAGAAGCGTATATCATAGAATTTAAAAATGCACAAAAAAAAAAAGAAACAAATGGACACTTGCGTAAAAGATTCATGTAATTAAAATATATTTCTCCATCAATTATTTGAAAATTACGGAATCAATCAATTACATAAGCGAGTTTATTTATCGCCTGACGGGAAATGAATTACGTAAGGAAATTAAAAATCTGCAGTGGAAAAACAGCCAAAGATTGAAACGAGTTATTCAAGACGATGCGTGATGCAGGCTGAAAATTAAACAAGTTGAGATTGAGGATAAAAATGAAAGTGGGTGAACATGCACATGCAGAGCAGGTTTTTTTCAGGACAAAATAATAAAAAAAAAAGTACGAACGATAGTGAAAGCGCCAGTATGATATCGTCTGATAAAATAATACGAGGTCATGAGAGTCAAGCCGGATGGCAATGACTTGGCAGGTACATTGGTCAAGTGACACATCGGATAGCAATAGTTCATTAAATTAAATTTAATGAGCTATACTTTTAGATTAAAAATTCAAATTCAGCTTAATTGAAGTCATTAAATGACTTCTCGAAATCGCTATTTTACAAGATAGATTGTTAAGCATCGTGTATTGCGTTTGATTATTTGGCTGCGATTAAATCGAGTAATTATAAACAAAATCGATCGCGTGAGCAAAATCCCCACGTGACATGTGCGTGCTGTTACTTTTCAGAATGGCGTTGCTCTGGTGGGAGAAGATATTTCTGCTGATAGTGGCGTTCGTCTGTTTGAGGATTCTCGTTAAGATCGGAATTTTAGCGTGGAAGAAATTGATCGCTCCAACTCTTGGATTTGGAATCGATTTACGCACCCAGGGGAAATGGGCGGTAGTGACCGGCGCAACGGATGGCCTTGGCAAAGCATTCGCCAAGGCGCTTGCCGAGCAAAAGATGGATATCGTCTTGGTCTCGCGGTCTTTGTCCAAGTTGAAGGATGTGGCTGCCGAGATCGAGAAGAAATACGGTGTAGAGACTCGTGTTGTCGAAGCTGATTTAACCGAAGGCCAAGTTGTTTATTCTGAAATCGGCAAAGCGACACAAGACTTAGAGGTAACAAATTTAATACAATTTATTGTAAGTCTGGAACAAATTGATAGAAATATATTCCATAAATAAATACAAACGAGAAGAGAAGGGCGCTTTTCTTTAAAAGAAATGCAAAAGATAGAAAAAATTCCTTAAAAATATTTAAAAAAATTTTTTCTTTTAATGATGAGAGAAAGACGTAAGACGAAAGAAAATAACTGAAATATATTTTCCAACAGGTCGGCGTCCTCATTAACAATGCTGGCGCAAGCTACGACCATCCCGAGCTATTCACGAAAGTATCGGAAGAAGTTATCTCGAGAATACTGCAACTTAACGTGGCCGGAGTGACGGGAGTCGCGAGAGCGGTGCTGCCCGGAATGATGGAACGGGGCAAAGGGGTGATCATCAACGTGAGTTCAACAACCGCAGCTATACCGAGCCCCTATCTATCCGTTTACGCTGCTAGTAAAGCGTACATTGACAAACTCAGCGCCGACCTGGCTACGGAAGCTGCACCGAGAGGCGTCACCGTCCAGTGCGTCCTCCCCGGCCCAGTCGCCACAAAGATGTCCAAGATCAAGTAAGACCTTCTTCTTACATAACGGACTTGCGTGATTCTAACTTGGGAAGCTAAGAAATAGTTTTGTTCCATTTTTCAATGCTTACAGAATTTGGAATTTTCTCCTGACTCGCTCAATTTTCGCTGTTCAGCGTTTTATATTTTTGTCTTTCTTTTTGTTCTCTAGGAGAGCAACGTGGATGGCGCCTACCCCGGAGAAATTCGTCGAGTCGACCCTGAAGACGATCGGTATCGAGTCGCGCACAACTGGATATCCACCGCATTCCCTGATTATTGGTTTCATGAACGCGCTGCGCTACACCTGTGAAACAGGCGCGGTGTGGCTGGTAGCAAAAACGATGCTCAATATAAGAGGACGAGTCATTCGCAAGAAGACCAAAACTCCGATAGACGTACGGGAAGCATCGCCACAAGACGCTCTCTCCAATTGATTTGCGCATTTTTGTAACGTCATTTCCCGGTTAATAACGCGGCGCACTGTTTCATCAGTCGCCTTCGAGTTGCTCTTACGTCGCTGCTATTTTGCATCTAGTTAAATTTTTTCCGTCGGCATTATTTTCACATCCAAAGTATCTATTGCTCAAAGATGAATAGTTACGCAGTTTTTGTTCCCTGCTATCGAGATACTAAGCTTGTAATACTGATTACAATGGAAGAAGAGCAGATAAAAATGATCCATAAGAAATGAAAAGATAAAAAACCCAGTAAAATGATATACACTAATGCATACCGTCTCGATTGGAAGACAATAGTGTAATTTTTTTCTCTTTAAGATTTTGCAGGTCTATTGTATAATAAATGAATAGAAAGGATATTCATCGTTTGTATAAGGCTAAATAATAATAATGATATCTTTAAACTCGTTATTATAAACTTGGAGAAAATAACTCGGTATATTTTGTATATTATATGTTTACAATGATTGCGAAAATAAAATTAATTATACGTAACTGACACATTTTCAATTGACACAGGAAATTTTACAACCAGTATGATTTGAATATAAAGCTTTCAGTTGCATGATGACAATGTTGCATTTTCGAACACTGCAATGTTGAAATATTGCATATAAAAAACCGTTAACCTTAATAAGATTGAAGAATCATTGAAATACTTGGCAAAACGAGATACTTAATCATGCAAATTTCCGAAAAGTCATAATCCTGATAATTGAAAATTAAGATGTTTCGAGAAGTCATAAGAAATGTAAACAATAAGGCAAACAATGTTCCGAAAAATTATACATGTATAATTACACATATATAATTTTTATAATTATCTCATTTCTTACATTTCTGAATTATGATTTTTCAGGACATTATACTATTCTTCAAATTTATATTTTTTTTCTGGACTTTGCATGTTTATCCTAAATGGCTCTGAATACCATAAATTTCTCCTAAATAATATAATTTGACCGAAATCTCTCAAATCTTAAATTTTTAATTTGTAATATAATAAATTGTCAATCAGGCAAAGAAAGTGATCAAATTGCACTCAAATTTAAGAATGTTTAAGACTTATTTACTCTTCTTCAGTTTATAATTTTCAGAAAATTATAGATTATTAATTGTCAGATAGTAAGCAGCAGATAAAACGATTTGAATGGCTAACAAAATGATCTATAACGCTGTACCTCTGTGAACTATATGTAGCTTATATTGCTGTAATTGCAAAAGATTAGATCAAAACACGATTACAGTTTTACATTTTTTTAAATTACAAAGTTTATAGAGCAAAAATCATTTTAATAAAAAATTTATTTACTTCCCCCTTTTACGGTCATAAAACTTGGGGACTTGGTTTATGTCAGATTTTTAAATTCACATTATTTCATTCATCTCCATATCCTGAATTTCCTGAATTTTTCTTCTTATCTGGTAAATCTGTAATGCAATGGTCTCAACTAACTTTTTTTGAAATTTTAGAATTTTTGTATTTTATTATGTAGAATTATAATATTTCTAACAATAAGAACAAAATTCATCGCTTTCATTTAAATTCAAAACTTCATGATGTCGATAAGAATGAAAATGACAGTTTTTGGTATACGACTATGACTAGGAAGATGATAATCTGTTTATTTGCAAAGGTCTAGCTTTCAAATCGATTACTAAAGATAAATTTTTTCGGATAATTTCAAAGAAATTATTACCTGTTATTTCACCATTTCAGGTAAATCTGCGTGACTAATCCCTTCTTTTCCTCTGCTATTTAGCTCCCTTTGTCTGGCGTGCGCAGAGCGAACTGCTCATTCCCTCCCCGGCCGTCGAAGCAATATGGCTGTCTGCACCTGCCTGGCATGTTCCTCGTTTAAACACTCGTAAATGCTCGTAAATCTCGACGATTCGAGCGAAGGATCGCGCTGATCAAGGGTCCAGCCGTCGAAGCCAGCCGTGTCCTAGGTGGAAACGCAGTCGCGCGAGCGCAACGAGGCGAGACGAGAGCGGGAAAGCGCGCCAATCGCACGTTTCGGCGCGCCCTAACCTCCCGAAGTGAGCGGCAAGTGTCAGCGAGTGTTTCGCGGAGCGCATCGACGAGGAGAAGAGGGCGATCGGAATCCCCCGGTGCTGGTCACTCCGCCGTGCCCGCCTGCGTGTGCTACCCTCGTTCCGCCGCGCCGATAACCGATGTCCGCTGGCATGTTCCGCACGACGACAGCGAGGCCGTTCAACCTGCGTTACATCCTCGCGTTCAGCGAACCTTACGCGCTTTCTTGGAGAGCGAATAAACTGAAATAGTGTTTAGCACGTGCGCGCCAACGCGATCGGTCACGGTTCACTTAAGTTTCTCGTTTGTTTATACATATAGAATATATATAGTCTAGGCTGAATTGTATGTAAATATATAGATATATATTGCATCGCTCGTTTACCTCGTTCGCGCCAATATCGGTTTACTGTAGAGCGTACGATACGTAGGATATACATTGTACATTTGTATATAATCTACCTGAACGTTTTTGCCTTCGTCCATCGTCTTGAATCCGAGTCACGATGCGTCTCATCAGCGTTGAGAAGCTCAGCGAGATACAGAATGACGCCACGCGCATCAGGAACATATGCATCCTGGCGCACGTGGACCACGGTAAGACCACCCTGGCGGATTCCCTCGTGGCGAGCAACGGGATCATATCCGGCAAGCTGGCCGGCAAGCTACGATACCTGGACAGCAGGCAGGACGAGCAGATACGCGGGATCACGATGAAGTCCAGCTCCATCACGCTGCACCACGTGCACGGCGAGGCGGACCGTGTGATCAATCTGATTGACTCTCCGGGACACGTAGACTTCTCCTCAGAGGTCTCAACAGCTGTCAGACTGTCGGACGGAGCTGTGATTCTAGTCGACGTTGTGGAAGGCGTGTGTCCCCAGACACGTAGCGCCCTGTCGATAGCTTACGTCGAGGGCTTGAAGCCAATTTTAGTACTCAATAAGATCGACCGACTGATTACGGAGATGAAGTTGACGCCGTTGGACGCCTACGTGCGTTTGATGCAAGTTCTGGAGCAGGTGAACGCTATCATGGGCGAGTTATTCGCGAGCGACGTGATGGAGCGGGAGGAGCGCGAGGAGACGGTCGCGACCACGTCGGATAAGGTGAACGAGAGGGATCTGGCTGACTGGCAGTCCGTGCTGGAGGAAATAGACGACTCGCATTTGTACTTCTCTCCCGAGCAGGGTAACGTTCTTTTTACCAGCGCAATTGACGGCTGGGGATTTGGCATCCAGGAATTTGCGAAGATTTACTCCAATAAACTGGGATTTAGCGAGAAGGTCCTGCGCAAAACGTTATGGGGTGACTTTTATATAAATACGAAATTGAAGAGGATCATGAAGGGAGCTCAGGAGAAGGCTAAGAAGCCGCTTTTCGTGCAATTGATCTTGGACAACATTTGGGCGCTGTACGACACTTTAGTGATACGAAAAGACAAGGATAAATTGCCGATTATAGCTGAAAAATTACATATTAAATTAACGAAGCGCGACTTGAGGCACACAGATCCGAAGGCACAGTTGCAAGCCGTTTGCTCGCAGTGGCTTCCCCTGGCGCAAAATTGTCTTGATATGGTATGTGAGAAGGTCCCAGCCCCGCATGATTTAACCGAGGAGAAAATCGAGCGACTGATAAGCGGCAACAATGACTTTTCCGCTTTACCCCTCGAAACGCGACGACTGAAAACAGCGTTTTTATCGTGTAATCCATCGCCGGAAGCGCCGATTATCATATTCGTATCGAAAATGTTTCCAGTGGAGAAAGACATGCTGCCTGAGAATAGACCAAAGTATCTAACGCCGGAAGAATTGGCACAAAGAAGAGAAATTGTTCGACAGAAGCATGCAGAGCGACTGGAGCAAAAGATGTCTACTATCATTGAGAATCATGAAGAAGATACGTGCGACGCGATAGTCTCCAATGACGTGCAGAACGAAAAATGTGAGGATGTAGTCGAGGATACAATAACGGACAGCTCATTAATGGCTTTTGCGAGAGTATATTCGGGGACTATAAAGATCGGAGACGAGGTATACGTTTTAGGACCGAAGCACAATCCCACTACCGCCCTGGAATACGAAAGAGCGGGCGACGTGGTGGATCCGTCCCTCGTGCTTAAGGATTTGAAGCCCGGTAGACATATTACGAAGGTTACCATAAAGAAATTGTACATTCTCATGGGAAGAGAGCTCGAGGCCGTGAGTAAGGTTCCGGCGGGTAACGTTTTTGGGATCGGCGATCTGGAAGAACACGTTTTGAAGACCGCGACTCTCTCGACGACAATCGCCTGCCCCTCGTTCACAGAGTTAACTTCTCTCGCAGTTCCGATATTGAGGATAGCTCTGGAGCCGAAACATCCCAACGAATTGCCGAAGCTTATCAACGGTTTGAAACTGTTGAACCAAGCGGACGCCTGCGCCGTCGTTCACATACAAGAGAATGGTGAGATTGTCCTGAACACTGCCGGCGAGGTCCATCTTGAGAGATGCCTGGAGGATCTCAAGCTGAGATACGCCAAGATCGATCTCAACGTCTCTGATCCGATTGTGCCATTTCGCGAGACCATAGTGCCACCACCGAAACTCGACATGGTGAACGAGGCGATCGAGAAGAAGGCGACGGAAGTCAACCTTGAAATCTGGACGGCGAACCGACAGTGTCGCTTTGAGATAGACGCGAAACCTCTTCCGGAAACCGTGACAAAATTGCTAGAAAAAAATGCAAATCTAATGCAAATAAAATTATTGGACAATTGTAGTGACAGATACACAGAGCAGAATGGAGAACACGAGGATATTCCTGACGAGAATCAACCCAACGAGAGATCCATGTCTGATAAAGACCAGAAGGAAGCAACAGTATTCAGAAACGAATTGAGGGCAGCTTTTCTCGAAGCCGGGTGGAAGGACGACGTACTGGATAAAATATGGTCGTTTGGTCCACGAAAGTGCGGACCGAATATCCTGTTGAACGAGACTGACTACAAGCATAAGAAGTTTTGGGAGCAGCAAAGCACGAATGACGATTCGCGAGCAGCGTAAGTATTTAAAAAAATATTAACGTAAAAGCTTTTTATTGTACATGTTCCATTTGAAATAGATGAACATTCGAGATACGATGAACATAATTTAATATAAACTTACTGCAATGATAAATGCTGTAATGTATAATGCAAAAAATAAATACGCACGAGATGTATACTTTGATTATCTCCTTGAAACTTATTCCGAATGATAATATATGTGTTATATAAATTTTTCAGATACGATAACAGTATAGTCAACGGATTTCAACTTGCTACTCTGGCTGGACCCTTATGCGAGGAATCTATGATGGGCGTCTGTTTCGTATTGAAGAAGTGGGAAATTTTTGAAACTTCACAAAGGTTAATATGCAGTAATAGTTAATAAATATTCGTATTAATTATTACATAAAAGTAAATGTGTTGATATCTGCAATCAAGAAACACTCTTATAATAAAATAGACACATGCATTGCACAACTGCTTCTTTTCTGGAATCTGTGTAATTATCATGTAGTACTGACGTTTTATATTGAACGCAATTAAGCAATAAGGTTATATTTGGCCGCGTTATTTAAGAATTTAATAAACGCTAAATATGTGCGTATATAAAAATGTATAGTATAAGATGTATAAAATTTTGCAGTGATTCCGGTGGTCAGAGCCAGGGACATTTGGGCGGTCAATTAATGTCAGCGTGTAAAGAGGCTTGTCGACGTATTTTCAGTCTACGACATCCTCGACTGATGACGGCGATGTATAGCTGTAGCGTTTTAGTCAACTCCGATGTTCTCGGTGAGTAATTGAGTATAATGTTACTAATTAATCGCTCTCACGTATATTATTAAATAAGATACGTACATTTCCGAGCTTTTCTTAAGTCACGTAGTCGCAAATACGTGACTTAATATATCTACATGAATGTCTCTTGTCCGCCTAATCGCGTTAGTAATACTCTTGATACTGAGTTTACTCTGAATTGAAAAAGTGAACAAATACTTTTGGAATATACACAGGGTGTTTCGATAAATATTTTAATAACAAATTCTTCGTAACATTTCAGGACGAAAAACTGTATTATGAGAATGCTCTAGTTTTCAAATGGGAAAAATTTAAAGATTACAAATGAAAGGGCTAGAATTTTGCGTGCTCAAAAATACTAACATGGCCACTGATAAAGATGTTTCTATGAACTGAATATCTTTGATAATAATAAAGTTATTGTAAAAATATTTAAGAGTTTTATCAAGGAACTATTTCTCGTAATAAATTATAAAAAGTTTAAAATATTTTTATTTAATAGTTTAATACATTGATATATGTTAGCTGTTATATTTATCATATTTTGTGATTCATATATGGTAGACGGTGAAATTGGTCAAAAACATTTTTGTTTTAACTTGGGGTTGAATTTGCCATTTTCTCTTGAGCGAAATTGTCATTCGTAATCTTTAAATTTTTCTCATTTGAAAATTATTATTGTTTTGGCAATTTTGTATTAGATCTTTTGTCTTAAAATGTTATTAACAAAAAATTAGAATGTTATTAAAATGTTTATCGCCAGTTTAGAAACACGCTGTATAGTAACTGACATATTTCACCTGGTATTTTATTCGGTAATGAGAGAAAAGAACGTAGATTTTAAGATCTTGTTTGTCGAAAGTTTAAGTACCACATACATTCCTATTCTTTTTTTTCTTTTCTTTAAACTTATGCGCGATCAGACAGCACTTTACATTTGTGTAGGCGGCAAAGCCGTTTGTCTTATCTTAATTCGTGTTTATCGAATTATATATTGTGTGTAATTACTCGACAGCTCATATTACAAATAACATAGAAACCATGAATAATAAATATGCTTACAACGAATAATTAAGTAAGTGAAGATGAGAATACAAGTCACATAGGCGATTTCATTCTATCGTATCTATCAACCCTCGTGCGGACACGCTGATGTGTACATTTCCAAAGTTTCTAAAAGTTATCTTTCCTCTGATTTTTCTTTTTACAATCAATAATTGTTGCATATGATAGAGCAAAAATAATTCATTGAACGGAAAGTTATTTTTCGGATGAAATTAATAATTATATATAATTAATATTAATTTATATTATTCTACACCACGCTGCGCCCGTTCGAGGGTTAAGGAAGCGTGAGAATAATAAAAGGGAAAGGGGTAGAAGAATGAAAAGAGTTCGAGCATGGGATTCGAATGGCTGGGAGAATTATAAATATAATAATAGCATTATAAATTAACGCGTAAATTCGTCGATGGCAGACATGGGGTGGGACATCGCATCGCGAAATTATTCCCAAAGAGACGGCGTCGTCATCAGGTGTCGCACCTTGTCCCAAGGGAAGCGTGGCTTCTCTTCGTCCTCTGCGTATTCTATTTAACACATCGAACATACGTATCAGTTGCACAATTCGTATGTGAGAAATCCAAAAGAAGTAACAAAATTTCGAAAAAAAAACCGATATAAGAAATTTAATTATTGTATACCCGAAACACTGCGCGAATATCGTAGCGGTCGTCCCCTTCTATTTCCCTGCACGCACATCATTCCGTACACCCGAATACCCGGGACGCTGGCGTAAGTTGGCTGGTCATGGCTCATAGGTCCCTCTACGAAAAAAGAACAACAGTTATGTAAACTGTTGATCGGAACACTGACATGAGAGAAATATAATTCTTTTTGGCCTCAACCATAATTTTATAATATTTTTAACAATAAATATGAGTAACTTAACTATATGCGTCATTACGTTAAACGTAATTATTGTTAAAAATATAAAATTATGATTGAAAAGTAATTATATTTTTCTCTCAGTGGAATATTAAGAAAATTCGTGGGCTCCATTAATCACGCTATCAGAACAATGTTTAGGAATTCAGGAGCCTTCCCCACATCAACACTGTTGACCTCAACACTGAATTTTACGTAGCTGTTCGCCTTCAATCTTCAAAGTTAAATCAACCCAATCGAAAGTTTTGGAGTCTTTTGCTCACCGAGTATGTTTGTGTCGGGACATCGGCATATGACGAGATAGTGAGACTTTCCCGTACGCACGTTCTGCAACGCCAACAGGGACCAGTCCCGCGACGCTCTGCACTCTCGCATCTCGGCGACCGGCTCGCACGTTTTCACCAAGGTCAAGGCCTGGAACGAGCATGACCACAATGAGCGGCGCGCATTCTTTTTTTGTACAAGCTTCTTCCTTCCGGTTAGGTAAATCGCACGTTACATAATCCCGTTAGCACAAATACGTCAGGGCGTTAGAGCGGTGCTATCTTGAGCAACAGTTTAAGATGAAACATTATCATGTCACTTGAGTGGGATGCGATTAGCGTGTCTGAGCAGTCATTGATTACATTGATTATCTCTTCCGAGATCATCATGCGGCTCTCGAGAACCTCTCTTTATTGCATAGCCGTAACGTTGCTGGCGCGGTACGCTACGTTTTACGGTACGTTATAATAATAAAGCCGCAGGTATATAACGATCGAGACTGAAATTATTACGTGAAAGCGGTCTTAGGCGGGAGCAAGCTACGGAAGTACGGCATACGATCGTGACGAATATATTTTAGGCTCCTATCGTCGCTCCTAAAATCGGCACTTGGAGCAGTACAGATTCGTCGGCGTGCAAGTCACGGTTAATACACCGAACGAAAGTGAACGAGTTTTTCTCGCGGCAGGAAACTCGCGTTAAGAGCGCGCCTGAGAGAGGCCTCTCCGGGAGAGCCGGTCGGTCATGCGCCGGGAATGGCGCCATGCCTCGGTACCGTTTCCGTAATAGCTCGAACGCTCGGAACGTTAAAATAAAACATCGCATTAGGAGGAACGGCAACTTTTAGTTTTGCGGCCCCGAACGGAAACACCTCGATCGTACGCACGTTCGTTTTTACCCGCGTTTCGCGGCCGCGTGAACGAGTAAACGTCGTTCCCACGTGATTTCTTCCTCTCGCGGCGGAAAAGCTGCTAAAATTATCCCGCGCGCGCGCGCGCGCGTGCGATGTCCTCGGGCTTTCTCGGGGATTTTCAATGAGAATCGGACAAGAGATTACTGTAAAAAATGGATTTTTGGGGTACAATGCCGAGGCGGCTTCACTGACCTTGGTCCGTGGATCAGTCACCAACTCGGTCGTGTGCAGGTCGTCGCTGTCCAGGGATGCGCTACAGGGGTCCCGGTACCTTCCGGGACAGGCGCACAGCGGCTGGGTGAAGTTCAGTCGGACGTAAACAGCGTTGCACACCTGCTGGACGGCGCATTCCGGCAGCAGGTAGATATGCTGATTGTGCGGGTAGTAGTGATACTTGGTCGGCTTGGCGAGCGCCGCGCTCGCCCCCTCCGGCAGTCGTACCCCCGTCTGCGAAATGGCGTTTGATAAGGCACTTTGGCACTTTGGCAATAAAGCGTGTAATAACATATCGCGCGATTTTACGAGGAATGGGCGTGACGACGGGTAACGACCTTCCGGGTATCGCGTATATAATCCCATAGATCCGATTTCGAGCGGAGCTCTATGATTAGGGGAAGTCTCTTCCTAGAAAGTAACATCGCGGTTCTTTCGTCGATTGACACAGCTGTAATCCACGTGTTTGCTCAACTCCGCCGCGCGTTTGCATCCTCCAATCACACGGTCTAGAGAGACTTCTTTTCTAGGAACGAGACGTTCTCTGGGAAATAGGAGCGCGATCTCTAGCGTGCCGGAGGACTTGGTCTGATTATGAAAAAAATAGTTGTTTTCTCCTCTATTTCGACGGCGTATAGATCTATGTTCCGATCGCACGAATGAGCACGTCGTTACCCCGGCACAATTGCATCGTAAACGAAGCACCACGTCGCGCGCGGTACCTCATTAACAATGTTTCTGTGCCACGAGGCAATTGTGCGGCTTTTCACTTCTGCGAATTTGCACTTTCCCTTCATAATTCTGCTGCCGCTTAATTGAGATATGCAAATGAAGAAAGAGATTCAAATATCAGACTCCGCGGCCTCCGCTTTAATAAGCCATCCGGCCGCGTGAAATGCGGCCGCCTAGGTGAGAAAAACCTCGGCTTCGAAAAGGGGACATCGATATTTGTCACATCACGGAAATTTTCCCCGCTTGTCAATAATCGCTCCGAGAGACTGCAAGACGCGGCAACTGTCTCAAAAAGTGACAAGTCGGTCTCTCGTGGGACGGGTCGTCGGGTATTTATCTCGGGAGGGAAGTTACACGGTGCCAATCGCGTGATGCTGGAAATTGTTGGAAAGGAGGCGAACTACGGAGAGGAATAAGGCATGCAAAAAAATGCGGAATGCTCGGAGAGTTGGGAGAGGAGACGAAAGAAAGGCCAGAGCGCCAGGCAAGAGGTACGCTGTATCGATAGAGTACAAGATGGTCCGTGCGGATATCCATCGCCGGCCAACTTCCTGGAACGTGAGACTATGTGCCGTCGACGATAGTCCTCTTTGCCTTCGCCTGGTCCCCCCGCTCTTCTTCTTTACGGCATATCCGTTTATCTCGTTTACCTCGCTATCATCTCGCCCGATCTCTACTCTCAAAAACTTTTGGAGACCGAGTCAACGAATAAATAATCGCTCGCTCAGAGTTCACGTAGGTTTTACAGCTTAGCCCTTCGAGAAATCAAATATTAACGTAGACGTGCCAAAGACGATTAAATGCCGGGGCCACGGAGAGTTTGTCGTCGAAATTAAGATTTCTTCACGGCGATTATAAATAATAAACATATTCATGGACTTTTTGGGCTAAACGAATTTTATAGATCTTCCTTGATCAAATAACGAATCTTATTGATTTCCTTATTTCAAGGGAAGTAGAGAGCTTCCTTGAGGCGTGAAAGCGATTTTATAATCTGCTAAAATGTCAATTAGAGTAGTGTTAATGATTTCATGTTTGTTATACATACACTGATATATATACTTATACAGACACTGAAAAAAAAAATTCTGGTTAAAAATGGACGATTCAGAAAAATCTTGTAGGCGTGATTAAATATTCTTTATTATAAGTTATTATAAGTTATAAAGTATTGAGTTCTATTATACGAACTAGAATTTCTATTATAATAACCTGAATATTTTATCACGCCTACAAGATTTTCTGATTCGTCCGTTTTTAACCAGAATTTTTTTTAGTCTATAAGACTATCTATAAATAACTATCTATAAATACGGGTGTAAATCTTTCTCGCGCAACTCGTCCCATACTTTCGGCGAAATAAAAGGGTACTAACTCGCGAGGAAACGTAAGGAGTGCGACCGCTAATCGATGCGGTTTTTAGCGCGGCCAAGTCAACGGTGTCCTTACGAGAGAAAAGGGTCGGGTACATCTCGGTCTCGGGAATTGACCGCATCCTGCGGTAAAACGTTCGGTCGAGCATGAATGAAGGGAAAAACCACGGCGGTGGTTCGCGGAAGAACGCTGACAGGACGAAGATTCCGCAGCTTCCCGTAGAAGCGTGTCCGAAATGCCCCGTTTCGAGTTTGCGAGCGTCGCTCGCGGTACCAGTCACGGGTGAACGCGCCAATTGTGGACCGTCAGGAACCTCGCGAACTTCGCCCGCATTCTCTCCCCCCTTTCTTTTTTTTTTTTTTTTGCCTTTCTCTATATCTTTCGTTTCCGAGCGAGAGATCCACTGTCCGCACTGATACAAGGCGGCGATAATGACGACCATAATCGGCGGTGATCTGCGTCGTTCACCCGATTCCGAGGCCAGGTCGACCTCAAGAAGAGAGAGAGAGAGGCGTAAAACCGTCCGACTTCGAAAATAATGTCATCGCGTGCCCATCGCGTAATCCATCGCGCTCGGGCTACAAAACGCTCGTTTATAAAGCGGTCGTTGACCGAAACGCGATCGCGTTCCCTCGCCTTGGAGTCACTCCGCCGGATTTACTTTGCGCGATTCTTCTTTCGGACGTTACGATTCCCCATTTTTTTTTTCGCTCTCTCTGTCTTATCTTCCTGCTGCTGCTGCGTTCCACGTCCGCATACCTAAGTGTTTGCTCTGTAGAAAAATCCATCCGTCCGAGTCCGTGTGACGCTCGTGAGTATAGCGGTTCAGAAAAGCGGCGAGATGAAGAAGGGAGATAGGTCTGAATAACAAAGTCAGATAAAACTAGGAGCGTTCCGAGTGCGAGATAAGTGATCGCCTGGAGGCTCGGTGATTAAAATCGCGAGCATAATTCAATAAAAAGACCAACCTCCCTGAGTAATTTACTAATAACTGACAGCTAATACATTCAAAGTGCGATAATTGTCTATAAATTGGCGCAAGAAAGCAACTATGAGTTATATGAGTTATACAGTAACGACGAGCGCGCTACCATTCAATTTGATCCAAGACCTTTCGTGGTAAAGGAAAAACATAATTAGATCGTTAAAATGACATTAATGAAATGCTACGCGTGTTTTTCCATTGTCTCCTTTCATTTTGCACGTTCAACGGTCGCTCGCTCTGCGAAGAAAGGCTTCTTCTTCTTCTTCTCTCGTAGGCGCTTCCCCGACAAGCGCGTCGCTGTAGGCGTCGCGATTAAAGCGGAACCGCTAATTGATTCGTCCTTTTTTTATTCTGCCTGCATAGTAGTGCCGCGGGAAGAACGCTCGGCTCGAATTTACTGTCTGTGGACAAATGCAAGGCGAAGTGGCACAGCGAGTGAATCGATTAAAGCCGGGGGAATAGGCCGCGCGCGGTAAATTGTCCGTGGCGATACCGGCCCATCGCCCGCTATTCTCTCTCTCCCCCTTGTTCCTATTCCTTCCTCCCCGGCTTTTCGTTTATTTTCCACCGCATTTTCTTTTTGTCCCGGGCATCGTCACGTTCCACTACCGATATTAGCACCGGCTGATCCGTTTGCGTCACGACCGTGAACGCTCGCCCTCCTTTCGCCCGTTTGTATATTCGTCGAGCTAATGTATCGGCGGCGGCGTCCTGCGCGAAGTGCAGCGTGGCATCGCCAGTCCTCGGACGTGAACTTTTAAGCGGCGGATGATTGATTAAACGGATCGATTAAACGTGAGAAACGGCTGTCACGGCTGGCGCGAATTCACGCGAGAATTGCAGTCTCACGATTTTAAAATCTCCAGGAGAGCTGTTTACACGCTGAATTATTATTTACAGTCTGTAATTTACGTAATTTAAAGGAAACTACGTGTACAAAGCATAAATTAACATATGAAGGATATTGATAGAAAACTGATAGAATCTTGATAGAATCTCGCGATAGAATATTGATGGGGAAATATGATGAGTGAATTGTAGATATTTTACATTGAACATGACAAATTGAGGATAAAAAGAGCTGTATCTCGAGGAAAGTTTTTCATCGTCGACCGGCGAGTTAAAAAGATGTCTCTTTTCGAAAATGTCGCGGGCAATTTATCGTAAGATCTAAAGGAAACCCATCGCGAGTCGCGACGTAGAGCGTCACATCGCGCGTAACGCAACGATCGTAATTGCGGTATCGCGTCCGTTTAGGAATCGGACGATCATTATCCAACCGGGTAATTTCTGCGGTTCTAGCCTCGGATATCACGGAGGCTCGTCGTGACGAGGCCCGTCGCGGATGTCGCGTTTCCGAGATCCTTACAATACAATTATTAATTCGAGGAAAAGAGCCCAACGGTCCGTTTACCGTTGCGCTCTTTTCACGGCTGTTTTTGTTAGATCAACAACGACTGTGTGTAGAAAACGCCATCGAGTATATCCAGCTCTATTATTAGTCGCGCACGAAACGCGTATCGTCGCACAGAGGAGAATCCTGTATCGTCGTCGGCAAAAAAATGGTAACGCACGAAATTTTTCAATAAGAACGCGACGGGTGCTCGTCTCCGTTCTGCTCGCTTCAATTACGACGCGCACTTTCTAGCGAGCGATCCTGAGAACATGGAATTACTTAATCTCACGGTGAAACGCGCGAAAGCAATAAATATTGAATACCGAAACCGCGGTATTACGTGTAAGCTGACTCGACTAATGCGAGGAAGATCGAACAGTCAGTTCGATCATCGAGCGACTCTTTCATCAGTCAAACAGTACGCGCTGCAGCACTAAAAGTATCGAGCGGTCGTTTCTCTGACTACTTATATTTTTTTCGATTACACTGAAAGAAAAATATAGTTACTTTTGGACCCAACCACAATTTTACAATATTTCTAACGATAATTATGGTTAACATAACGATGCATATAGTTAAGTTAATCACATTTCGTGTTAGAAATATTGTAAAATTTTGGTTGGGTCCAAAAGTATAAACTATATTTTCTTCTTTTCAGTGTAATATCTTATTTCTTGTGTAAAAGATAGAATCCAGATATTTTGTAATTTCAGAATAAAGGAAATGATTGGCAAAAAGTTATAAACTTTCATCTTACACTAGAAAAAATTCTATAATTAAAAACGGACGAATCAGAAAACCTTGTAGGATTGATGAAATATTCTGCTTATTATAATAAAATTCAATACTTAATAATTGAATTTATAATAACCAAAATATTTCATCAATCCTATAAGATGTTTTTATTCGTCCGTTTTTAATCAGAATTTTTTTCACTGTATCTTTTATACGAAAAATAGAGTATTAATCTAAAAAATAGAAGAGTCAGAAATGACTTGGGTACTTTTAGTGTTAAACGACCTTTATTTCAGACGATTCTGAATTCCGAACCTTTGGATGTCGAAGGAATCTTGTTACGATAAATAGGGCTTTGTTCCGTAGTTTCCGTTATAATCTTTTGGAATTTGATTTTACAATTCCTAAATTTGTTGCGCCGCGGCGCGCACCGCCTTCGGAAACCGTGCTGGGGCGACGCTCCGTTACGCGTAACTCGACAGCGCGCGTAGCGAGGGGCAAAATTCCTATTCGGGACCGTTAGCAAGGTTCTCTATTTCTATCGTGCTCGCTATCCTGCTCGCTATCGCCGCTAACGCGGCACGGGCCGCCGGCTGAAAGAGGCCAATCGTAAACGTCAGGATATATCGCGCCACAATGCCGGACGGACGGGGGCCGATGCCGATGCCGATGCCGATGCCGGTGCCGGGAGCGCGCGGATCGAGAGACGCAGCATCCCGAATACGGGACGGAAATTACGACATTATCGCGGTGCGCGCCGAGCCGAGAATCCAACTACCGCGAATCCGCGGGGTAATAGATTTCTTCTGCCTTTATGGGAAGGCGGGATTATTTCCAATCTTAATAGGTTCGGCGAGCCAGTACTTTGATTCGCGGTCTAATTGCGATTTGCATCGTTTGAAAATACGCCTTCCTAAAAGCGTACCGCAGCCGCGTGCGGAAAGTTCCATGATAACGACCGGCGTGCCCACTTTATTTTGCAACATAGTTTCATTACGTATACAGGATGTCGGCATTTTATACCGCTAGTCGAGGGTGGGGGTAATATCAACCAGGTGTTTGCCCTCGATAAACGTTTTTCGATTAATGCAAGACACTTAGCGCACATTATTCCGGCGATTCGGCCATTGTTCGCCGGGAAGAAAGTACGATAATGACGACTGGGCGATATAATAAGTCAAACGGCGCGGATTATATAACATAACAGATGGAAACAGAGCGTGCGCGCGGTAAAGTCAGGAATTCGTGCACGGTATATATCTATCGCGAGCACGCGTCGCGAAATTTAGCCCGAGACCAAGATTGTATCCAAGACACAATCGTTACCCTTAGACATCCGTGACTGATTACAGTGTACGCGTGTACACTGTAATAATCGTGTCTGACCGAGCGTGCTTCCTTTCCCTACGTATACGCCATACGTATGAATCGTAATCGGAAGAAACACGTACGTTGTGTGGAATCGGCCGTGCCTTCGGCACGAAGGAAGTCGCGACGCTGGCCTCGCCTCTTTTCCCAAAGAGATGCAGAAAAATGGCCTGTCTTACTTCACTTTTCCCGCCCTAGTGACGGGGGGAGCGATCCGATTTCCCATACGCTAGATCCTGGGCGAAATCGCCATGCCTCGGCGCACGTTCGCGCACGCGAACGGTTCCCAGCGATTTTCATTCGATATCGGGATGAATGGTGCGACTCGTATCACCTCCGTAACCCGCAATTACGCTCCCTCGTTCACATGCACACATTGTATGCTCATTTGTACCAGTTTGCCGCCGCGTTGCGGCGGCGGCGACTCTTCTCCGCCTCGCGTTGCGCTACGACGCCGCCAATTAAAGTCCCGTCCGTCGACGGAGCCCGTTCGGCCCGTCGGCGTCGGCCGATTTTCACCGGTGTCGGTGGTTAACTTTAATCGCGCTCTATAGACGATTCCCCGTTGCTCTTTTCAGATCATAGCGTTGGCCACGTAGATACAGGTAGAGGAAGTGAATTCAATTAATCACGGATAATTAAGCCGTGGTTAATTGAATTTTCTTCCTGTCTCTATTATATCACACTCGCCGCGCGAGTGCGCGCGTTGCGGGCTGACGGGGGAATTAATTAAATCGCAGTTGATTAAATTTACTCCTAATTAGACGCATATCTTATTCTTATTCAGAGGGAGAATTTCCTTTCGTCTTCCTTCCTTTCCCTATTAGCTCGTACGCGCGGCGGTGATCCGTTCCGAAACGGCGCGGCGTGGCGGAGCGTGTGTGTTTTGACGCCATCTCCACGCTACCGTTCGCGCGCGCGCGCGACACCTTTCGCGAATGTGTTTCCCCGCACACGTGAATTGAGACGTGACGGTGACTCTTAATGGCGACGTAATGGGCTTTCTTTCGGTGTAATCTCGTCGCGCGACCGACGACGCGCCGGGCACACCGGACAGGACAGATAACTCCATCACCGCCGAGATATTACATACTCAATTTACGCATCGCCGTCGTTAGCGTTTGCGCGATTATTACGGATACGTTGGAATACTTAATTATTATTAATGACTCCGCGCACCCCGTTACCCCGGATGCGCGAGCGCGCGCGCGCGCGCGAGCGCGGCGCATTTACCGTATTCCGCGGAACGAAATCGTTCGTTTGTAATCAAGACGCGTTATGTTCGCTTATTTGATCGTAAATGACTCAACGGTTTCATACACCATCGATATGCACCGCCGTTACCTCGCCGGTGGATCGCGTGGTGGAGCGAGAAGGACAGGAGGAGGAGGTTCGCAACAGGATGGTCTGTGAAGACATGTAAATTAGAGACGCGAGTGCGCGGAGGTCTGCGCGAGGAAAACACGTGGGGAAGAAAAGAAATGATTTCTCTCCCTGGCTATTAAAGATTTGCCTAAGGTGTGACCCAATTGCCTGATTCATCTCATCTCGCTTTATCGCGAGCGCGAGCGCGAGCGCGCGCGGAG
>VBVQ01000773.1:0-47941 GCA_011636635.1 Tetramorium simillimum | reverse complement strand
GGCCGTACTCGCGCGGCGGGACGGGCCTCTTCGCTGCTGACGTCACCGGCCGACCGTACACCGGCGTGAAGCTCGCGGCTGCACGCACGGGTGTGCGGCCGAGCGCCGGCGGAGACGCACGAGCCCGCGCGATCGCGGAAACCGTGATCCCGCCGTGCAGGCCCGCCGCCGCGCGCCTCGGTGCCCCACCCCTCCCACCGTTCCGATTGTTCGCCGGAGTGAAGTCCGTCGATTAATAGTAATTTCTGTCGCGGTGTAGATCAGCTTTAATCTCGGTTTAATTTACTTTTCGTCGTCTTCTTCTTTTTCTCTCTACGCACGGAAAAATATTCTACAGACGAGAAGAGCACGCGCTTATTTTAGTTTATTCTGTTTAAGTAACAATTTTCTTGAGTAAAGAATATTTTCTTAACAATAGTTTATGACATATTCGTCACAAGAGTCCAAAATGTGTTTTAGGTAAACGTGACGCTTATGATAGATATTACTTCATGATTATTATTTTATAGATTTGCGGGCATATAAACTTATCAAATACTTAGCACAAGTATATTTACTCGTAGGTAATATATATTTTTCCGTTTGTAGTTCCAAGAATAAGAAAAAGATAGGGGATTAATCTACATTGACAGAAGTAGACACAAGGGAGATACATTTGGGAATAGCTTGAATATTGCTTGCATAATGCCTAAAATGCATGTTTAATTGCACCGCGCGGAGTCTCTCGTGTCAGAGACAGAAACTAAACACAGAGAATAATCCTGAGCTAAACGAATTAGCATCGGAGACGGAAAACGGCAGTGGAAAGAGAATGGAAAAAAATTGCTGCACTGCGCAAGAAAGAATTTTTATAATTTATATTTGCATCCGTGACGGTGGGTCTATTAAACGAGATTATTGAGAGAAGTAATAACAGTGGGCGGAAACATGCGCGACGGATGAGTCAGAACGCTTCATAGACTCTCATTTCTTTTTTTTTTAAATAATACGGCGGGTGGCCGTACCTCTGGAAATAACGAGCTAAAGTATTCTCTTAATCTCCCTCGCCTCTTATCTCTTTATCTTTACTATCCCTCGCATTTTTATTGATTCCTCGACGCTTCACAGAAAGCTCCCCGTTCCCGCTGCTTATCGTTTTTATCCGACTAGATACTAGAACATGATTCCGCATTAAAATTAATTTCCTCTTTTACCGTTATACTTTTTGAACGACTCCATTTTGAAGCGACTTGTTCGACAAATTTTTCATCGAGGATCGACGACGTGCATTCCTAATACTCTCCGACCAGCAAACTCGAACCGATTTTGTAATTTTTAAAAATTTTTTACGCGGATCGTTCATCTTAGATAAGACTTTTACGTGGATTATCTGTCTTTGATAATTTTTTCACATAAATCGTCAATCTTAGATAATTTTATAAGAATTAAAAAAATGGAGAGGCTCCGTTTCTGCGTTCGTTCCTGGCGATTCTAGCTCGCCGTGTGTAGTACACGCGCGAGACAAGAGCCGAAAGAGTTATATACCATGCTGAAAACGTAGACCGTGACTTCAGGTTCGTGCGAGGTCGATCGTGAGAGAGCGAGCGAGCGAGCGAGCGAGCGAACGACCGACCGACAGGACGGTTTTACGCTTCGGTTTCGTCAGGCGTCGCGCGCGCGCGCGCGCGCTCGCCGAAGAATCGTGACTTTTTGCACGTGAAATTCAATGCGCGAATTCCCGCGATCGACGCGGCGCTGAATTCCGCGTTCCGTTCCTTCCGTTCAGCCGGCTCTCCTTCTTCTCTCTTCTCTTCCCTTTTTTTTTGCGCGCGCGCGCGCGAAAGCGGGCGGTAATAGCGTGTTGCACAACCGCAAGGGCGCGATTCAGGGTCGGGCGGAGCTTTTATCGCGAGCTTTTATCCGATTGAGCGAATCCACTTTCTCTATTATATCGCCCCGCTTTTATCCCGCGCGTTCGACTCGTCGCGCCGCGGAATGGATTTCGACACGCGGAAACATATCGAAATCCTGCGCCGGGCGGTATACACACTCGTGTTTGCAGTGGAAATGTGGATAAATACGTGCGAAATATTACGGCATTGACTCCCTTCGGGGCTGTTCCGCGGACCGCGATGAGGAGCCGCGAACTCGAGTACGCGGTACAATAATACGCGCCTCCGCGAACTGTGGATCTTCCGATCGCCGTGACCCCGGGGAAAGAAATACAGACGCGACTCGTGACTCAAGCCGACTGTATATCGTCAAACCAGTTTTTTACAGGGTCACAGGGCATTCAAATTCAGCGAGCCCGCCGAGGCGCGCGAGTGCCGTATTTTTTTTTCGCGGGCATGACAGCGATGAATAAAAAAATCCCAAGCGCGACGACATCACGTCACGGTCTGTCCCCCTTTTTTTTTGCTATGATTATTCAATTCTTTTTTGAAATAATATTTATGCAGGTAGAAAAAATATATTAACGTATATTAATGATTCAACGGAGATAAAAGTAGTAAAAAGTCCAAACGCGATAATGAAGTGTGACAGATGTCACATTTGTTATCTTTTTTTTTTAAACGTATGATTATTCAGTTTCGAATTGCATAAAGTGACGTTGTAAATTAAACCAAGGACACGGAAAATATAATGTATCGTCGATATGTTAAGAATGACTTGCAAGATTTTTCAAAAGCAGATGATTCTTTTAAATAATTCAAATGCACCTCGTACAACACGTGGCTCTATGTATGTCGGCAATAATGCGGCATGTCCCGACTTACGCGAAATCTAAGGGGGAACAAAGGGGGAGGGGGGAGGAAGCGATGTAACAGGCGGCGATGTATCGTGTGGAACAATGGCGCGCTTAATTCGGATTGCAATTTGCATTTCGATATAACGGCGGAACTCACGGCCGATCATAGAGTATTATGTTGCATCGACACGAGTTCACGGTATATCGCGTTGTTGTTGCGGAAGGATCGTTCGCGGGATCCTTTGAGGCCCCCAGCCTCGCGCGGAGGAAATTTCGTCGATCGGCGGGAAATTCAGGAGCCCGAGAGCAGCCCACGTCAGACATAGCGGACGATGCGAAATTGAGGACGGAACGCTACGTTGTGTCCGACCAATTAAGGTGAAAGGGTTATGTCCGGCGACCTCTGACCGAATTTCATATCGCAGCTGCGCGAAATTGCCCCGAAAATCTCTCGCAAGGTTTCCAAAGCTTTTTTTTTCAAATCGATCGATACGAAAAAAAAAGGAAGAAAACCGAGGCAGCACGATGGAACGCGTATATTGAAAATATTTTCGACAGCAATGTTAAAATAATATATTCGAAGCGCACCGTGCTCGAGGCAACAGCGGGATGGAGAAACGGCGTGAGAATATTGGCTGATATGTTTATCTACAATTTGCAGTTTAAATAAATGGACTCGCGCAAATAATATTTTTGTTTTAAATTTTGTATTAAATATTTTTCTTTCTTCAGATAATTCTAAACTCGGCACTGTATCCCGTAAAGCATCTGAGTTTCTTGTCGTGCCTATGAGTTACATTTTTCCCCCTTATATATTTTATTATAATAATATTTCTTTTTAAGTATGATCACAAGTCTGTCATTTAGAATTTCTTAAAAAATTCTACTGTCGACTTAAAATTATTTTTTAATTTCCATCGAGTTCGGCATACTGCGTAAAAGAAAAGTATAACACTCGCCAAACAAAGCTACAGGTGACACCTGTAAGGATCTATAATCCATCCACGTGCGCTCAGTCGATAAAAGTGCGACGATCGATTCTACCGGGTGGCGTGAGCCAAACCGTGACGCTGGCGTGCGGCACGGGTTGATTTGAAATTCTGTGATTAATCACAGAACACGCACATTTACGCAAATTGACAAAGCGCGTCGCGCTGCTAAAATCGCGACGTTTACTTTGACAAGCGACGATGCGCATACATTATTCATATACCGCGAAGTTTCGCGCGACGCTCGAAATACTACAACGCCTTCGCCTACGTAGTGACACTGACGTTTAATTAAGGCGTCTTGTACAATTAAAGACGGTTTAGAGCGACTCGGACGGAAGTGCAGAAACGACAGTACATGTACGTCGATTCTCTTTCGTCTTGCTGAAATAGTAATTCTAAATTACAGAGGCGTCCGCGAATCTCGTTTCTTCCAAAAAAAAAACCACGATATCATGTGTTAAAATATAATTTGAAAAAAATTGTAATATAATAAGGGAAGAAATGAGGAAAAGGAGAGGAAAGAAAAATTAGAAAATTAGAACGTTGTAATTAAGACATTTTACATCTTCTACGCTACTAATTAATATGTTGATTGATTAATATACATATATTTCTGTATTTCTCGAACATGGTATACTATATTTGTCGAACAATTAATAGCAAGTCAATTGTAAAATAAAACTTTAACGGTAGAGTTTACTTCAATTTACACAATTTTTGTCGGATACACTTGAGAATGCTATTGTTTACAAAAAAAAGAGATGTCGATATCAGAAGAGCAGAGTCACGCTTTGTTTGCCATTTATTTTTTGAAACGAGAGTACCGCGGTTTTCCAGAGAGATCGCGTGACGTCGTAATTAGCACGTGTGCTGCGGACGGTGTTTCGTCCTCTTTTGTTTTTTGTAGAGATTCGTGCACTCCGCCTGGTCCCGATGGTCCCGGCAGGATTCCTCACGGTCCTGATAATGGAAAAAAAAAACCAAAACAGGAACTTAAGCGAGGAGCCCGATCCTTTTTGTAACCTGAATGCTCGTCGTAAAAAAACGTAGGAAAATGAAAAAGAGCGGAAACAAAGTAAGAGAAAGACACAAAAATAGAGGAACATAAAAAGGACGAAAAAATTATCGTCAAGCCATGAAGTCCCCAGTGTTAAGACTGTGCAACCCTATGCAGCTCTAACGAGCGTATTGCGGAAACGTTATCGGGCAAGGCGAGGAAAGTAATTTCCCGATTGAGCAAGATCGATTCGCGAAATTGGAGCTTACGTCAACAAAAGTCCCGTGTCGTGCAATCGCGTAAATAAATAAATCTAAAATTTCGTTTACTGTCGAATCGTTGCCGCCTCCGGCAATGAGCTTCGAAGTTTGTCAGTGGTAGTTAGATCGTGAGAAGGCGATTGGAAGAGAAAACCAAGAGAGGAAAAAGCTTCGTTCACGGGAAAACAAAGAGGACTCGGAAGGAGAGACCAGTCCCTTTGAGAGACCTTCCACAAAGCGAGAAGGATGTGTTAAGAGCACAGAAAGAGAGAAAAAGAGAGAGAGAGGGAGGAGAGAGAATAAACCAGATTCGCCAGAGGGTGGAAGGAAGAAGGGGATGAAGTCGATGCGCCACAACAAAGGACGTTGGGCGATGCGCTTTGTGCTTCCGGAGAGAGAATAGAATCTCGCGAAGGGAGTACGGATGACACGGTGGATGACGCGTATTGTAGACATCCGAAACAAGAAAGCGGCCGAAGTACTATCTCTCTCCTTAGAGATTCGAAGAGGTCATTGAAAAACAAGACAGGGTTCGCTAGAGTGCTTACCGCAAGAGAACTTATCAAGCGCGACGTAATTTTTACCGCGAGGCATTCATCTTAAATTTCGTTTCAGCCGCGATGCCGCGAAAGCGCGAAATTTCTACTTAAAATGTGACTCTCGAATGATTACTTTTTCATTTTTTCATCTTGCGCATCTAATTTCCGCAATGAGATCTATATTAAATGCTTTCGCTGATGTTTAAAAATCTTTAAAACGTTAACGCCTATCGTGAACTGTAAGAAATTATCTTGCTCTCTTTATCGTGGCATTAGAGATGCATGTTGCTCTTTCAAAGTGGAATCAGTCCGCAGCAAATTGTCGCGTGTCTACTCCACGCACCCATGTATGACAAACTTGTTAATTGCTTATTAAAGCTCCAGAAACTGGAGCGGCGGAAAGCATCCTGCGAGGACGAGCAACAAATTCGACGTACGACAATCGCAATAGCGTTCTAAGTGTCCTCGGTGTCGGAGGGAGGCAAAAGCGGCACGAGATACGGCATAGGCACCAAGATAGATCCGATTAGACGCCACACTAAATCACATTCAACGCCGCGCCATTGTTAAGTGTGTCTCGTCTACCCTCAGACTCCTCTCCGAGAGTGTTTCACGGACTACATTGGATTATCAGGGGGATACCTCATAGCGATGCGCCTGATACGTTCCAACGACCCATCTAGACTTCTATACGTTACACCACGATAAGAAATTTGCGAAACAGCAGTATTATTACGAAATATTAGTATTAATTTCGTTATATAAAATTTAAAATATTAAATATTAAAGTATTAATATTAAATGATAGAACCTAACATGAAACATAAAAAGAAATCGAGGGTTTTGCGTTCTTTATGTCCCAAAATATGAATTCTATCACTTATAATATTTGAAATATTTATTAAAATATTTTCTCTCATTTTTCTTTCTTTCCTTTCCGGAAGCTAAGATATAATCAATCATACATATACGACGAAGAATCGCGGTAGTGATCAATTTTCCCGTATGTTCCCCCGCACATTCAACTCCCTCGCGTATAACTCAGCGGACCGTTATTGCATTTAATCAAGTAATCGCGCGTCAGATACGGTGCATGCAATAAGGAATTAATTAATCTGCATCCGTCTGCGAGCGCATTGTACGAGGAAACTCCGCAAGGGCGGGAAAGTGTCAACAGGAATTGCGTCGGTGGCACGCGGCGCGATCAAGCATCGATCGTCAGACCGCACGCCGCGATGTTCCCTCTCTCAATCCGACAAATATTTTCGCAAGCCGCACTGCCGCTTGCCGCTTGCCGCTCTCGTCGCCGGCATAAACGTCATTAAACATCTGCGCCCTCAATAACGGTGCGCGATACAATGTGCACGCTGTAACTATGTAACCAGACGACGATACAAGAGCCCCGCAGCATGTACGCCGTTGCCGCGCGTGCAAATTTTCCTCTCCACTCGTCTTTAGCTACCAACCAGTTTTCATTACTCGCGCGCATCGATCACTCGTAATGTAAATTATTTGTCGGTTTTAATTGTTCGACGGACGACGAGGAATGGAAAATCATGACGGACGTAAAAGCGGGATTCGCATTTTTCACTTTTTCAGATTCACGACGAAGTTGAAGAAACTCTTCACATGTAAGTTCCGACAAAGCGACTGAATCTTGTTTCGAAATCAAATAAAGAGCGCTGCATACTTTTGATGCGCACTTTCATAACGCATAGAAAGAAAAAACTACACTCCTAACTCAATGTCGAAACACACTGAAGAACACGAATTTCGTATTTTAATGTTAAAAACTTTGGTAAAAACGGACACATTTATCGCAAGCGTGTCGCAAAAAGGCTTACGAAAATCGCGACGAATGGGAGAAGATTAAGAGGCCGTATTACAAGGGGCAGGGGAGGGGGGGCGCGTGCAATTTACATTCCACTGATTCTGCCGCTGCCCAGAAAATTTCGTACAACACATGGGGTCCCGGTGAACGAACGTGGCGTTTCTACGAAGCTGGCACATCAACATGCAAATTGCAAAAGGATCTCACAGAGTCAGCATGCCTTTCCGAAAGTAGCGGACCGAATATGCGAGCGGAGTGGAGCATATGAGAGAGGAAGCGACAAAAAGGAAAGTCTGTCAAGAAAGAGCGAAGCGGGTGTGTGTTAATGCAAATTGTACTTTCACAAGCGGTTTTCCAAGCATCGAACGCTCACCTGGTCGCTATCGTGTCCCTGCCAGCTGTCATGGCTCTGTAACAAAAAAAAATGTCCAGTCAGAAAAACACCATTAACGATAGACTCGCAAGACAATAAAGCTCGCAACGCTTACACTATTATTGCTATATACCATGTAATAATATCATTGTCACCGCACAACGGTTATTTAAATCTTCTTTGTGAATGGGCATTACATTATTTTACATGCTTATCTCAACAGAATGCCCCCGTTCGAGCTCGAAAGCTCGTCACCAGCGTGTAGTTTGCTTTTTCACAAATGCATAGGAAGTGCACAGCGGTACTGTAACGTTACACTGCAACTTTTGCGAATAATAGCCGCTTATGTTACGTTACTACGAAGACGCATCGGCGTAATGCCATTTCGAATCTGTTGTGGTAGCGTGCAGTGTTTAACGCGGTGCCATTGTACCGTTTGATTGTCTACGAGATGAATAAACAGGTCGACAACTGGTTCATAGGTACATACATTTTACCTCGCGCGTACAATACTGGACAATAACATGAAAGATTAAATGACATACGGATTTTGTTTGCACTTCTCTTATTTACTAGACCCTTTTAAAAATAAATATCCATTCATTTTAGAATTACACAATGCAATTTTCTTTTACGACGCGGGAAAAAAATTAATAATTTGAAAGCCTTGCAAACATTTTCAGGAAAAATTTACTTTATCGATTTATTCGTCGGATGAAATGCGCCGATCTTCGACGAAACATGCCCCATGCTAAATGAACGCGGCGGAAGTCGCGCGAAAAAATATCCAGCGACAGGGTACAAATTCCTTGTTTATTGAATATTAAAAGCAAGAAATGTTGGCACGAACCAAACACGGTGACGTAGCCCAATTTTCCACTCCACTGGCCCACGACGAATCTCAGCAACATCGAGATTTATTTCTCGAAACTCGATGGTTCGCTCGCTCGCTCGCTCGCCAGCGCGATCACACCGATGGAAAATCGAGAGGAAAACGGCAGGCAAACGATTGCTTTTTCCAACGAGGTACGCGGCGTTTTTCCGTTAAACACGCGACATGACGGCACGGCGTTTCGCGATGTGTACATAAGAACGTTTCGTCAATTAAATACCCTATAGGAATCTGTTTTCGCGAGAAAAGAAAACCCTGGCGCGCGCGCACACACCAAACCGGGGGCCGCAGCTGGTTTTTCGCGTCGTATCCTCGATCATGAGATACGAGGAAGGAAATTTCGTCCGGAATATTCCTCTCTTCTTGCTTCTCGCAAGCACAGAACGCCGTCATTTCCACCGTGCACCACAACGCGGGGGCGTTTTATTAAATCGATATGAACAATATTTCCGGCGTTTTCCGCGCGTAGAAGCTCGTACGTCGTTTTTATTGCGGCGGACATTCGATCGGGCCGTAAAAATCTCCAGTGCTGACACGGCACGTTCTCGAGACATTAAATAATAATACGAATGTGTTTATTGAGGATGTGTGCTGGTTGAAACGGAATTTTTCCGTATTTTCCAATACGGTCCTGATCTGGGTAGCGTTCATTAATTTTTCGAACTCGTAATATGATGATTATATTATGATGCGAATGTGAATCTGTAATTGCGACGGTTAACATTACGCAGTGCAAATAAAATTTTAAAATACCCGTGAAAGCCAGGCAAAAAAATATAGTCTCAAAAACAATCCATTCATGTATGTACATTACCCTTAATACACGTAAATGTACATTTATGGATAGTTACAGCCATACGTTTCGCGAAATTTAATGTTCGGCACGTATCATACAAGCGTATGCAGCAACGAATATAATTCAATTTCTATTTTTCACAAATAATATATATATTATACGTATATATAATCCGTAGAATAGGAAGTAGAAGAGATATAACGCAGCACCCCTCGTGGACATGACGTGACGCGGAAAGAAATATGTTTCGCAATTATTATTTCCGCCGCAAGAGAGTCTCGTGATGGATGAACAAACGGGCGACTTAAGTTGCAACGTGACATACTTCGCGGAAAAAGATTTACAAATCGATTTTCCGCGGTTGTTTTCAATGGGCAATTCGCGGAAACGTTTCGCGGCGGCGCCCGTGATCCCGACGCGGTTCATTAAATAGGCGTAAATAATACGAGGGAGCATATAGACGGCTGTTTTATCGGACGTGGAGGTCGGGCCGGTGTCGGTGGCGGCGGTCGGAGGGTTAATGCCGGGCCGCCTTGTTAGATTTATGACAGCAATATAGGCATCACGGAGGCAACGTTGAAACGTGCCCCGTGTACTTCGGGGCTAACGTTTGTTACGACGCACGTTCGATATACGCGCCGTGAGAATTTATGGAAATCGGTCGTTCAATCGCGCGTCCTGCAAACAATCACTTTTTTTTTTTAATATCGAATTTCCTCCCACGAAAACGGAAACCCGGGCTCGTCGCCGTGACCGAGATTAATCATCTTACTTCGGCGTTTTATCTTTGCGTGATAGGCAGATACTCGCGATGATGACGAGAGAGAGAGAGAGAGAGAGAAAAAGAGAGATCGATGCGCGTGTTGGGAAACAAAGAATCACGTTGGATCGATAGGAGAATATTGCTTCGCGGAGAATTTTTCAGCAACTGCTTTCTCTTCTGCCGTAACGATGCTTCTGTTGAAAATATGTTTTACGGCGTTATCGATAAAATATACTTCACAGAAATGCTCTACCTTTCTCATGGAAAAAGGATCTCTGAGCTGGTTGTGGCCAGTCTCTTTACGCTTTAACATTTATCTTTACGTTTATTTATATCTACAAATAGAGAGCGGACTGAACGAACGTCCATTTAAAGTTTACATTCTTTTCACAGTATGACCAGGGAAGATTGTATATCGCGACGATATCGTCAGGTCCCCTTTAAATGCGTTCTGTTATTGCAGCTTGGCGAGCCGTCTGAATTTGTTTTTGACGAAAGCTCAAATTAGTTCGCGTTAATACCACGTTAATACACTACGTTAAAAAAATACGCAAAATATTAAAATATATATAGATAAGATTAAAAGATATTAAAAATGGGAGATTTTTGTTTTCGATATATTGAATGCCAGGATACTTTTATTCTGGACAATCTAATATGCGTGCGAAAATAAAACGCGTACTCCAATAACACGGACGGTCCTTTTAAGGTTGTCGCGTTGCATAAAATTGCTTTTCCAATTAATATCGGAATCCTGAGTCAAGCCTGAGCATGCAAATGCAATCAGGCTAGTTTCCCGGTTGTGCTTCGTATCGATTCTTTACAGCGGATAGATCGGCGGATGGATTCACTCGCTGAATCACATTTAATCGCGAGCTCCGGGCAAATCGGTGCATTCGTAACTTTCGACAATCGAGCGAGGTGGAACATGTAGACTAACAATGGTGAAAAAGTTTTCTCGTTTCCGATCGACTTTCAGCTCCCGCAGTCCCCGTTCTGCTTAAATGCAACCCTTATTTGCATTACGTTTTATCTTTATTTAAGGCTCCGCAGCTCCGATTTCCCAAGGTAAAATATTCGACGCGTCCTTTTTACGAAACGTAAAAGTTAAACGAAATTAAAGGCAAAGTAAAATTGCTCGCACACAATCAAAATAACTTCTGTAAAAAAAAATTGTCGTTGATAAAATAATATAATTAATCATCAGCTTTTTCAAATTTGATAATCTTCAGAGACATTTTATCACATTTTACTAATAGATTCTAAGAGTACTATAAAAAAATTTTTGCTTTAAATATTAGTATACTTGCATTTTACACCGCAAATAGTAACGGTTTAACAGTTAAATAAAATAATTAAATTAAAATAATTAGGTTAAACAGTTAAAAATAAAATATTAGATCGTATAATAAAACTTTAACAATTCGGAGAAATTAATATTGCAGAAAATGAATATTTTGTATTACATGGTTAATTAAAACTGAATAGGAAATATAAAGTATGTAAAAGACGATAAAAATTAACATCTACTAATTAGAGGCCAGCTGGGAAATGTCATAAGATAGTAAAATTCCTAACTTTTCATCCGAAGCGCACAATCGTTTTCTATTTGTCGTGTTCTTTTGCCCATGATTTTTAATTTCTTGTGATTTTCGATCTTTTGTGTTTCGGATTAATCACAATTCATGCCGATTTTCCTCAATCCGCTTTAGAAAAAACACCAGAATGTTAATTCCAATTGAAATCTTAATTCAGGATATGCGCTAAAAGAGGCGCGATAAAAACTTTAATGATGTCATGAGATTTAATCACGTGAAAAATAAGCGCAAAATTATTCATCGTTAATCGTAACGATTAACCGTTCGTAGCGCACGATAATTACTGCTCGTTTAACTCACGTACCGAACGGACACGGCAATTATTCGGTCATTACGGCGATTATTTGCGCTTAAATTTACAGAGCGACATGATTATACTGGACGGACGACGTACATTGAGAAGCATCGTCTATATTTGCCGTGTGACGATAATCCACGGAAAAAGAAGAAAGATTTCGCCGGAGATGATTCGTTGAACAGTGCGAGATGGGGAAACGTCCCGCGAGCGGATAGCGCCGCGCAACGAGACGCGCGGCGAGCTCGTAAATCCAGCTTACGAATCGGACAGAATATGGGAAAAAGAGGGTGAGAAAGAGGAAGCGAGAGACGCGGTTGAGGCTGTTGAGGGAAAAGAGGAGCTATGCGAGTGAGGGATCTTTCAGCCGTTTAAGAGGATAATCTTAAGTGGAGTACTACTCTTCTCGTGAAATAAATTATGCGCCTAAAAGAAGCATGACCTTTAAAGTACGCCTTCATCTGTTCAGGATGAATTCATAAACTACCCCTCGGTTGTTTTACATTTGATCCCGCATAATGATTTACTTTGAACAGACCGCGACGATGTGTCGCTAACAATATGACACTGTATGCGTGTGACGATAAAATTGCAACTTCAAGATATATTTGATATAAATTACACACTATAATGCAATATATATGACTAACGAAAATCAAATCTGTATTTCGCGTGATGACGGGAAATTTCATAGAATGTTAAATTATTGGCGTTGCATAAAAGAACGTTTTACAGCGAATTTTTTAAACAACTAAATATATTTTTGATAACATTCACCTTTCTGACAAACCATTAGCTTTTTGCTATTGAAAAAATTAGTAATAAATTAAATTTATTAATTGTAAACGTCAAGTTACTTTCCCAATAATAATTCTTCTAATGTTCATCCGGTTTTGTTCGATCCTCAGAGCGTTATGATATAATTGTAACAAAAGACATCGGTATGTTTTCATAACGGTGCAAGAAAAGCAAGAAAGATATCCCCGAATATTTATAGAATGAACAATCCAATGATAACATTGGTGTAGTTAAACGTTGTAGAAACAAAAGGATCGCGAGGAAATAAATCGCGCAACAGTAGAGCGTGAATGTGGCGCGATACATTTTATTGCCGGCACCACACACTTTTCATCTCTGAAAAGTCGCTATGATTTATCGTTAATAAAAGGAGAGCAACGCTTGCGGTGACCGGGGCTTAAATTACTTGAGATACGAGGATACGCGTTTTCTAAGGAAGCCCGAGTTACGAGCACGCCGTCTAAGTTCTAAGTCAGCGATTTAATGGCAAAGAGGATTAGATCGACGACGTATGAGCCAGATTAAACTTTCATCTTTCGCGTGCTTATCGCTCAACATAACTGTCATTTTTCGTTCGTTTTTATTCGATTTAGCAAAAATTGAATAAATTTTTAGAAAAGACTTCTCTTAACATTTTTTAATATGCACATATATCGTACGTCTCACGTCATTAATACAAAATCTGCAATAAAAAAAGTCTAATCGTAGCTTATGAAGCTTACAACTCATTATATTTTATATATTGTTTTTAAAATGCTGTCAGATTTATGAATACTAGTGGCGGACGCGTTTTTTAAGAATGGATATTTCCGCATTGATCACATCTTGCATATTCAGGTTTAATTTTTCAATAATAATATATAAATTATATATTAACAAATTATTTTCATATTACACGAGCACAGGACAAATTTAAGTAATATTAGATATTTTGAGTCGTTGTCGTGTTAAAATCTTTTGTAAGTATGGAATAGCTTCGTACGTTGATTAAATTTCACAGGTGTCTCGCAGTAAATAAAATTATGTCACGGGCTGCGCCAGAATTGCGAGACCATCTCATAAATTTAATGTCGCGGAGACACTTCTGAACATGCCTTGACTCTCGATCCAGGAATTTGCAATAATATTTTACCTTTATCAAAATTGTTTAATTGCGTGCAATTATTCCACGCTGTCGTACGTAATAATTCTGTCGCGTGTCAACTTTGTTCTCGATAATTAAATTAAAGAATGCAGTGCAATTAAGTCGCAGCAGGAAATTTGTCTTGCGAGTGTTTTGCGAAAACAATTTTAGGTAAAAAGACGACGATGTTTACAAGTGGAAAATACGAAGCGAAAAACTGTCGGTGTCGAACTTTCTTGCGGAAAATCATTTAGGCGAGCCACGCGTATACTCCTAGATGACTCTGTCGGACGGGTGGTACGACCTCTTAATTATGAACACGCGTCGCTGGCAATAATTAATAGACACGGTCCGAACCACGCCTCCGCGACGTCACGTAGATGAGCAAACACTGAATTGTTCTTCGAGTTCGTGAAGCAAGCGCCCATCCGCGTCGCGGTTCATTCGCTTAAATTATTAACAACTTCATCCGCTTATATATCCAACTAGTCTCCTCTTCTTAATTATCAAACTTGTTCAGCAAGACTACCAAAGAGTGAGACAGAGAGAAAAAGAAAAAGAAGAGGGAAGGAAGAGACACCACAGAGAACCGATTTAATAATCACGAATAATAATCGAGTCAAGTTAGCGGAAAGATTCTCGCGATAAAAGACATCAAACAGTTCCTAACGATCCATCGATGAATTGCTCGTTTCTCGACTCAATCTCGAATCAATATTATAAAATGGAAAATACAATGTAAAAGAATAGATAATTTTAATTGAAATTTTTGTAGTGATTATAATCGTAAATATTATCAAGATTTTTTAGCACTCTTAATAAAATTCATAATTATTTATACATATGTATATATATATATATATAAAATTGTATAATTATATAAAATAATTATAGCACACAGAAATCACATTTGTGATTACTGCTGATGTGAGATTGACAGGCGGTCAGAAAAGCAGCAAATTCGTTATTGTATCTCAATTTCTTCCTTAAAAGAGGAAATGAAATTTAATATTCAAATAATTAATTTATGAAAATGACATATGATGTAAAAGAACAGCATGATAAGCAATTTCCAGTATTCTGAATATTCGACTTTTCATCGCGGATATTTCGTTGAAATATTTCAATAAATTTCAACATGCAGCTGCACGATATTGCAATTCGAGGCCTGCACCCGTAACATATTTTCGAGCGATTTTGTTGGTAAATAAAATCTCAAAAAATAAAACGGGACGGGAAATCTGCTTTGGACTTTGTCATAGAATTTATCGTATGGTCGCGGTGTGTTTCTAGCGAGGTACGTGACATCTCATTTGGTATACAAGCATCGATTGAAAAATACAAATATTGTAATTGCGCGATCGTCGTTTTGTCAACAACAAGCGGTATTTAAAATTGGCATTTTTGACATATTTAAATTTTGATGTAAAGAAGGCGAGAACAATCTCAATATTTATTTAAGTTAATAGAAATATAATACAAATTTTTAAATACAGCATAGTATCGTAGATCTAAAAATTTATTTTTAAATAAAGAACCGATTATTAATAAGAAATTATTTCACATGCCGCTTATTTAGAAAACCCGATGTTATTTTGTTCACTTACAACATGATTAATTAAATGAGAAAGAGACAGGAATACGACAGGAATACGAAGACAGAGAGAGGAACACGAAGAATATAAAAATTAAGTAGATTATGTGAAAATAGCTTGTGAGAAAGAAAAAGGAGTTTTGGCGAAAATCGATATCGGAGAAAGACATTGGCCTCTCTGATTTAGTTACATTCGTTTCTTTCTCGAACTCAAAGGCACGTAACTTTCTGAAGAATCAAAATGGAATCAGTCATTGGAAAAAGTGTCTCCAAAATTTTTTAATGGAACTTTGGAGTGGACTATATTTTAGTTATTTATATTGTGAACAAGAAATTACAATTAATTGTATTCTTTCATTCATTATCAAAACTTATGATGTCTATATGAGACAGAAATGCGTCACGCAATATGTAAAATTTAACTCACATGTATTTAGACTTAACTGTCGTTAGGATGCACGATAAAATCGCGCACCATTACGCGAGATCGTTTATTCGTCCTCCAATATCGGATGGAGAACTCGCGATCATACCGATGCCCATGTTTCTCTTTACGATTATGGAAGACTGCGGTTATAAAGGAACGGCGCGTAAAAGCACCGTTGTAGGTACGCAAGAGCTTAAAGATTACACGCTCGTTAATTCTTTCTGTGCGTAACCATCTCCTTGCGCGTCGCGTCTTCGTTATTTTTGTTATTTTTTTTTTCTTTTTATGATGCGATCTCTCAGCCCTTTGTCTCTACCGTTTCCACCGTTCTATCATAATCTGGCCCTTCATAAAGCCAGTAAACTCGCAGAAGCGCAGTTCGCGACAGTAATTTTTTTTTATTCGCAAAGTCCGCAGATTTTTTTTTTAATACTGCGACATAGCCTGATCATTAAAATGAAGCAGCGATGTCGTTGGGAGATGTATAGATATATTTGCACAAGGTTTGCTGTGATCATCGTTGAGATATGTCGGAATGAATTACTTCTAAAGCCAATAATAATCTCGTTTGAATAATAAGTAATTAAAATAATAATATGCAAAAACATAAAATAAATTTGATTGAAAATTCGTGAAGTATCGCTTTTCCAAATTCAAGATTCCAAAACGGCTAAGAAATCGTTGGTTAAAATTATAATCGGAGTTTAAAAGATATTTTGTACACGAACTCGCCACAGTTTACTTCTGTCGTATTCGAAATAAAATGTCGGGCTCCAATGAAAAATGTATACGCATCGCAGTGTGCGACGCGTTAATATTTACGGTTGAATATTCCCTAAACGAATGACACACGTCTCCACGTTTCGTCGTCGTCGTCAGTCAATTTCTGCGCGGCCGTCCGTCACCGGAAGGCCGGCTGATGTTTCCCGAACAAGGGAAGAGGATTTATCGGTGTCGCCTCGTGGTCCCGGAAGACATACGGTGACAATAAAAAAAAAGAGGGACGGCTAACAAAGGGCGCAATGATCCGACAATTGGAAGTCGCGAATTTCATGTTTGTCGCCGTCTGCTATACTCGCCATCGATTTATAATACCGCTTCTGTTGTTCGCGCGATGATAATAAGTATCTGTGCGATAAGCCACATGAAACTTCATCGAATTCGAACAATCAGCAAGTATATAGTAAGAGAAATAACAAAAATAATATCTTCTTCGACCATTGTTAATAACTACGATGAAAAATCGCATTGTCGCATTTTTCGCGATGTAATTTCATTCAATTGAATAATTAATGCGCTCACGGTCGGATTCTTTTAAACAATGTCATATTTACCCGCAAATAGCGGGAAAAATTTCTACATATAATTAAAAATATTAATAAAATTATTAATAAAGCAGAAATATTTTATTAAATAAAATTATTTAATAAAATATTTTAAATACATCGTGCGCTATAAACGCACGGTTTTTATTAATTATATGAACGATAAATTAATCATAATATTCATCACAGATTACAGTCATTGAGACGTAAAAAGAATTTTTATTTTTTCATGACATTTTATTTTTACACAGTGGAGAAGTTTTCAGAGAAGTTTTTTTCGTTTTTTAAAAACAGTTTTTATATGTAAAAAATGTTTTGACAGTGCTCGATTCAAATCATATTTCTCCTATTAGAGCATTTGCAAACATTTATTGACATATAAAAATAAGTTTATCGATGAAAATATTCCAGGATATTCCAGAGAGTTAATAAATTAACAGATAAATCCATTAAGTACTCCGCTTGGCAAAGATCAATCGTACGTCTCAAAGTGGCGGGTACAGATTGTCGATTAACGAAAAATTGCGCCACGATTGATCAGCTAAGAAGAGATCCCATCTTAATTAATGTCCAACGAGGAGATCCCCGAGAAGCCATAAAGCTGCTGCCGGCCGGCGCTAATGGCGAGGTAAAATGAAGCAGGCTTCCGACGTTTAATCCAATGAACGGGACTTCACTACGCTCATTACGTGTCGTCTGATAGTATATAAAGTAAGTACCGGCTCGCGATCCCAGATAAACCGCGAAGAAATCGTCGGTTTCTCGACCGCGAGTCTCGGGCTCGATTAAACGTCTTCTTATCGTGGGCGCGCGAGGCGCAGTTCGCCGTGGAGCTGCCTCTTTGCATATATTCAGAAAATCGACAGGCAATTTATGCGCACTTTGCATGAACGTATGGATGATTATAAAAGAAATACGACATCGGATATGCATTAGATTCAAAATAATTTAAAAGTACACGAGATGCAAAGAGCATTTGTAATTTATGAATACTCGCAACGCAAAGAGGACTCCTCTTTTTTTCTATTAAATACATCTCCCCTTCCTACAAATTAATGCCACTAGCTTGTTAGCGGTAACGAAACTCCAAATATATGTATGTAATTCAGAATTGCATTCTCGGTCGGAGAAACTCTAGCGTAAACAAGTGTTAATAAGTATCACCGCCATTAATGTGTACGATATTAATATGCGCGTGTGTGCGATAATTTCGCGATAAAAGCTTCCGCATACGTGGGACAGCCGGCATATTTTTTAATAACGTGCCCGCGCATTACGCCGTTTCGTGCGCGCGGATTTTTCGAGGTAGATACACGGAGGGATCAGCCATTTCCAGGCAGGTAATATCGCGCACGGCGACAATGACGATGCGCCGAACCGTGCGGTAATGCAGCTCTAATTAACCCGGGAATTTGCATGCGTTTCCACGCGCGATCGCGTTACGCGACGACGATACACACTCCGAGAATTTATATTTTCATATTTCTCTGCTCGCGCGCCATCCGCCCAACATTTCCAACGGCGGCTGAATTATCGGATAATACCGCCTGCGTGAACAAGTCGCAATTAATTATGATTACGCTTGCGCGCGTATTTAACGTAAAGGGAGAAAGCTCTCGTAGTTTGCGCGCGTAAAACAATACTGATAAATCCCGTCGATTTTAACTTTAATAACAATTAATAACAATTAAATATCGATTTTACTTTCGATAATTTTATCAGTTTTAATAACAAAATATCGTATAACTGTATCCGTTATGCCAGGCTATAACATAAATATTAAAATAATTTGAATTCATGTTATTATACAAACGTGTTTCATGTTTAGGAATATTTGATATTTTATCATCGATGAAAGCATGTGGGCAGGATAATTAATTCATAGACCTCGATAACGTATCCGCGGTTTCAATCGTGATCTACGAAGAAAGCCGAGGAAAAAAGAAGTTAATATTCAGCCAAACTGATGAGACGGGATGAGGTGTCATCTAACCGCGTAACATCTTAAAAATGCATTTTTACACCGGGCCGTTTTGCGCGTCCCCCTCTCATCCCTTCCCGCTCCCACCTTTCCGCGGGGAACCAGCTTGCGCCGAGATCTTTATTGCGTTTCGAAGTACCGGGAAGCGCAAACAAAGCGGTAATCTGTCGCGCGGGATGTTGTGTCGCTGTGTGCCATGTGCCACGTCGGCACGAAATTGCATTCCGTAGTAAACGAGCGAAAATGGCGAGAGAGAGGAGAGAATTACATACGTGTGTACGTATGTGTGCGCGCGCGCGCGGGTGCAGTGGATGCGCGACGCCTGTACATCGCCCGGCGTCTTTGTATACACTGCAAATATTCGCGCGTCCGCGTGCGTCTCTGGTCCGCGAACGGCCGACGAAATTGTGCGTGGATAACGCCGACGGCGCGTTTCGCGCCCCAGCGTCTCGCCCGTCTTTGTAAACGCGTTCACTAAAAAAAAAAGGGGGAAAAAGGGGAAAAAAACGCCGGTCGACCGGCTTGCCAGCGTAATCGCTTGCGCCGCTTTAGCTTTGTGCTCACGCTTCGTCGCGGATTGCATCACTCTGCACGTAATCGAGGACGTTTGTGAGACGCCTCTTATGCGCTGTTCGCAACGCGGAATTTGTCATCCGAAAGAAAAAGAGAGAGAGAGAAAGAGAGAATAGTTTACACGCGTCGTCATAACGGTATATATATATATATATATATATTTTTTTATTTCTGAACATGCACGCCTTCCGCGCTACGGGATTCGAATCGCCGATATCTTCGTAACCCAATTAAAAGAGGCACAGGTGCGCAATTATTCGCGAACGTGCCAATTATTTTTCCGGCCGCCTTCGCGCTCGTATGTTTCTCTCCCCTTTTTTTTCCGCCCCTCGATCGCGAAGACTCCCATCTTCATTAAAATTCGAAAATAAAATACGGTCCTCACTTGCGGCGTTCGGTGGCGTATAAAACTCGCGGTCGTATCGCTGCCGAGGCGTCTACGTTATCGCGCTGCATTTAATGAGCTTCGTTACAATTATCGGCGAAAACAGCGAGCGCGGCGGCGGGCGAATCGTTAGCGAATACGGAATTGAATTCGAATTGATTTCTGCGATCGGCAAAATTAAAAATAAAATCGATTTTCGTCTATTAGCGTTGCGCGCCGCGTCACAACTGGGCATTTTTTTTTCGTGTTTTTTTCTACTCTATCAAAGCCCCCGTTCCAGCCGTCCCGCTCGGTTTATCCTCGCGTATTGTCGCGCGGCGCTAGTTTGAGTTTTAAACGGCACTAATAATAGCACGTATTGGGGAAAAACAGCATGGCTTATGATGTATCAAATACAGCTGTACCGTTTAAAGTTATAGTTTTCTATGTTTTTAATTGTTCTCTCTTTTTCTCTCTCTTCCGTTTTATTTCTATTATTTATCCATTCTATTGAATATTTTAACTCTATTAAATTTATTTCTTTTTACGAGGATCGACACGTTGTCTTCACTGGCCCGTCAAATGCCGCGTCGCCCTCGCTGAAAAGCCGTCGGCGCAAGAATCGAGTTACATCACTTACGGTTCACTTATTCGATCATCATCGCGCGTGGTGGTGCACCGCGCTATTAAAAGTCGCCGAACGCGTTTATTAATGCAAATCGCTTCCACTCGGCCGCTCGCGCGAATTTCCGGACTCGATTCAAGTTTAATCTTTGTGCGTGCAATCAAACGCCCTTCGACAAAGGGACTCCGTTGAGGCGGTCGGAATATTGGCCGGGCACAATCGAGATATGCATTCACGATACAGGTAGTTTATAACAGTCGATGTACGTACGATCCGTGTGGACACGACAGCCGTCGCCGTCGTCGCCGTCGCCGTCGCCGTGATGTAAATCAGGAACAGTGCTATGGACGTTCGATCGAATTTCTGAACTGAATGCTCAAAACTATGTACGTAAAGGACCACAAAGGCTCGTTATCACGCGAAATTACCTGCCAGTTTGACAATTACTTCGTCCCGAGTTTTCCGCGCGACAAACATCGTGCCAAGCTAACCGTCATAGAAACGTATCGATAACGGGAAACATTGCAATAAATTGCACTATCTAAAGAATCAAAGACAGAGAGAACTGAGAGAAGAGAGGTTTTGACTGTTCTCTTCAGCGATATTTGCTAAATCTGTTTCCAAAATCACGGAGACAATTATAGTAATTAACAATTCTAATAATTAATTTTTGAAGTGTACATAATAAATATAATTTGTAATATAATTTATAATCGGTACAAATCTAAAAATACATTGGAGATCAGTACAGTTATTTAAAAAAATTCAAAACCTTTCCTTTTATGCAATAGTTAAATAAACTCTCTCTTCTTTTATATTATTATTCTATTCTAATCTCGATGTTGCTCAGATAATAGTCTCTCGGTACCTCGGTACTTCGAGGTATTGTGTGTGATTCTACTTATACATTTATGAACGTTTGCATGAAACTAACAACCGGAAGCTGGATTGGAAAGTTTACGAACTAATGTAATTCCAAGCAAAAAACCCGGCGTCTCTTGCATATTAGAAGCAACGAAACTTCCGACCGCTCCCGTGAACCCATTTCCGTCGCATCGGACTCTCGGTAGTGGTGTTGTGATAATTACGTTTGTCCATGGCAAAATTATGTTGCGCGAAACTGCACGGTCTTGAATAAACGTACCACCTATAGAAATTCCGTGTAACGCTGCGATCGGAAAATACGTACACGCCCGGTTGACGTGAAACATTTCGCTGATTTAATATTAACAAAGCAAACAAAAGTCGACGGACATCGAGAGCGAGGATAGATAGGTCCATCCGTTTGTCTTGTATTTATTCGAGAATTGACTGAAGGAAAATCGATACATATATATATACAAGAATGGATACCCTATTCTCTCCGCTTAAAGACAGTACTCCCTTCTTATGTATCTCCGTCAAACATTTCGTTTCTGAGATGTTTGTTCTTTTCCGTATTAATTTTTTAGTATCATACATTTTTATTTAGCTTCTCTATTATTCGCGTACCTTTTAAAAATATCCTGTATATTCACAAGGCAATCTTTTTCGATGCCTTTTCTCTTCTTATTTTCGTTACGGCTAAAAGTTCCCGACATGTTTTTCCCAATCACAAAGTACGTCTCGTGAACGTCGTGTTTTAATGAAAGCGCACCGCGGGTTCTTAGCCGTCGACGTTGATACCAGAGAGTGGACAGACTCATGAATAAATGTACCTGAGCCACACTAACCCCTGCGACAGGAGGGCAAAAGTGGGAAGGTGAATGTTCATCACACATTTGCTACTTTCCACTCTGTTACGTCGACGACGAGATTTATCCGATCGGGTGATAACGATAATTCACTTCAGCCAACAAATATATAAGTCGAACGGAATGTAAAGAAACAAACATTTCTAGACGGTCAGTAAAGAATCTTGGATATCTTTTTTGGCAAACTTTCAGTTAAACATTTTTACAAATTTCTTTCTTTTTCTCTCTCTTTTAAATATAATTTTAAATACTATGTTAGAAAAATTTACAATGCAAATTTTTTTCCCTATAAAAAATATTGTTTATTATTGATAGTTTTTCAACGGTTATTAAAGATTAAATTTCTTGATAATTCTGGAGAGAAGGGAAGAAAATATTCATTCGCGTGATATGTATTCATCAAGATATATTACATTTAGAAATGACTGTCAAACAGCTGTAATGTAGTCGGCGCCAAACCCTCGATGAATCAGATATTTTTCGAGACGCCGCGCCGCGAAGATAAAAGAAAGATATATATTTAGAAACCGATTATTCATTTCAAGATTATTCAGCATTTTAGGAAATGGCTCGAATCCTGCAAATTTAATTCTTGAGAGAAGTACTTTGCGATCAATATTACGAGTAAAATATCAGTTTATAGGGGTTGTAAACCGGAGTATGATGGCCATACCAGAAAAGATGGCCATAGGCGGTAATTTTTTTAAATAATTGTTAAATAGTGCACTTTTTAAATCATTTTGAAAGAAGATCGATATTTACAGATACTGATACTGAATGATTTAAAAATGCACTATTTAACAATTATTTAAAAAAATTATAATTCTATAGCTATCTTTTCTGATGTGGCCATCATATCCCTAAGGATATTTTTTTCAACATAAATTATTGCACATTTTAAATACTACAATTTAAATTATTTTAATTGTATATCATGATACGAGAAATTAAAACTCACGATTTTTCCATTTATATGAATATTAGAGACATCGCATTCAAATGACCTTCATATTATCGTAGCGACAAATAAGAGGCCGACGTACGCAACTTTGACACTAGGCGTTTCGGTAAAATATCAAAGTGAATGGCAGGCGCGCATTGTCGACCGTCCGGGCGATCGATTCTCAACGAGACACCATCGTCGGCCAGGCGTTGGTCCAGACGGAAATACCTGTCAGAAACTTGGACCGTGTAGGCTGCTCCGTATGGAAATGTCGAAACCTAGGCATTGTGCTCTATATGCGACGCCGACAATAACGGGCGTCACGCGCGCGCCAATTTTCATAACAATGCGAGAACATAGTTTTGCTATTAACCTTCGGCGTTTCGCGAACTTGCCGACCTCGATTTGGGAAACTGCACGTTGTTCGCTCGAAAGAATCGTTACATCAAACGCTCGTAATAAATAATTCAAGTCCGTCGTTTTTCCGCACATTTTTTTAAAGTGCCGATCAATATGAAGTAGGTAATTTCTTTTTTTTTGACGCGAAAAATGCGCGATATCGCTTTCTCTTCCTATTGTTACGGCGCGATATTACATTTTTCGAACAAGATAGGGATTGAATGGTCCGATTGGAAGTTTAATGCTCGCACTTTCCGGCCGCTCGCTTTTCAAGAATCCGCCATCGTATCGCCTCTCTCTCTCTCTCTCGACGGTGTCAACTTCCCCTGTACCTTTCTCATCCGCCACGACGGCAGTCGTTTCCATGGAAATGTGCGTGCAAAATTTGTATCCCCGGCGCAGCTCCGAGCTGCCGGGGAATTCGAGAAAAGCTCTCGTTGAATTACGAGCCACTAAAGAGAGGCTCCGTTGCGAGTCGTTTCCCACCCTCCCCACGCTGTCTTCCGCCCGACTAACCCCTTCTTCAGACGCCGCGCCGTTTTCCCGCGCGAGTCACGGACCGGGGCCATGTATCCCGGTTTGCAGGTGCAGGAAAACGAATTTCCCCAAGAAAATACCGGGGGTAATGGATACATCCGCGCCGCTGCCTTGCGTTCCACCGCGGCCTAGAGCGACGCGCGCCAACCCCCCCCCTGCAACGACGCCCGCGGATATACACTTCGCATTTTACTTTAATTCCACGTCGCGAGACTTTATCGTGCAACGCGGATTAGGACACGCCGTGAGCTCGATCTCTCGTGCCGAATATCGTACGCGCGACGAACTCATTCTTAAAACAGTGTCTAACGTGAAATTTCGGAAAATGTAACGCCAGCAAGGTTTTAAGATAAAAATTAGTATCAAATTTTTTGTATTTTACACTTATGTCGCATTTTATTATATATATGTATTGCGGACAAGTCTATTTTTCGGATATTCAAGAAGCGCCTCCGTAGGCGTTACATCTCGGATTTCAATAGAAGAAGATATATAACCGTATCTTCTATAGCTCCCTTGTTAAAGGAATCTAACAGGCGAGAAACGCAGCTCGGAAAGAAATTGAAGATTGTCTCGGCGCTGTCGTGTAATTTCGGTTGACGGAAATGCGAATATACGCAGTGACATCGGGAATAACACAGACGTACGTAATCTAAGTTGCTGTTGTGTCGAAGTTTCTTTGTCATCAGAAGAACCGTGTCCGGTCGGGTTATCGCAACCGTGCGTAGAAAATGGAAATCGGGAGCTCTCGCAACCCATCTGTCGCCTCTCAATGCTCCTGTGTATTCGGTACGCCGCTGCTCACATAATTTTATATCACGGATATACGTTTTACGCGACATCGGAATAATGTCAACGCGACTACGTGTTCCTTGGAATAATCAATTTATCGCCTAGATATATTGATATGATAATACTGCGGGCTTACACGAATCCGTGGAAACCAGATTGAATACGGATTGTTATTTCTTAGAATAAAAAATTGTATAAATATGCAGAGAAGTGTATAATGTTGGAGTGCACTTGGAGATTTAGATTTCTTTCGTTCTCTAATTTAATTTCAATATTATCACTATCGTATATAAGTTCAATTTTATTTCTACAGTTTCCTAAAAATACTCTCCTTCAAATCTGGAACGATAGACAAAAAACTGTTTTCGTACCATGTACTCGTTGAATAAGGGCGATGATGCTAATTTCTTCGAGATACGCTATTATCGTCCGTCTCGTAAAAGTTCACGTTGGCGATGATAACGGATCGAAAAGGGGATGTGCTGAGGTGGGACACGAGGAACTCGGTGAAAAGTAATTAGATGAAATTGGAAGTGGCAATTAACGAGCGAGGGAGGAGGATGGAAAAGCGAAAACTACGAAGATTTCGATTAAAGAGACTATCTTCGGAGATACTTGCATCTAGGAGCGAATCTTCTCTCACGCTTACGGCGAATGACGAAAGTGATCGCATCTATAAATGAGAGCATGGAAAACTGCAGAAATAAAATGTAGATAAAGCGCGGTACTTTTAATATTTTATCACTTATTAACGAGACATTCAAAACCGTAATATTCAATAGGTGATTTACGAGATCGCTTATAATGTGAGCCACTGAAAATTCCACAGTCACAGGAAATGAGACGTTGTATGTACAAATATATAAATACATGCGTGTGTACGTGTACATACGTGTATGGCTTAGTATACACGCCGAGAATGATCCAAATTATCCGGAAATACATTGAGACTGGCTTGCATATGTCGGATTTGGACTGGACATCTCAAAGCAAGAAACTACTGGCAGAGCCAGCTAATTCGTATGTCATCCACATCAAAAGACTCCGCCGCACGTATATGCGCAACTGCGTATTTTCGAAGGAAGTGGACCGACTCGACTTGGTCATACGCGAAATATAAATTCGTGCGGAAATAGTGATGCGCAATATCGTTGCTGTTATTTTTGACATCTCGACTCCGGATGGAGTTATTTCAATCGGAGAAATTAGCGAGAGCGATTAGCTTTCAGATCGCGAATAATAACGTTATCAGAATTATCAGTTGTACGACAAAGCTCCGTTAAGTTAGCATTTTACGCGCGAATCACCGTGAAGATCGTCCAAATGAGAGTTTGCGAAGAGCCTCTTTGGCGGATGAAAAGAATCGCTGAAAGGCGTGTCGAGATTGCGTCGACTGTGTCCGAAACTGAGTTTGCAGCGAATTGCAATCGCCGAGAGAAAGAAAAAGACCTCCTTGGAAACACCGTGTGTTGATAAAGAGGAGGAAAATGTCAAAGACACTCCCTTGAATTAACGGCTGGTCTTCAAGCGGAAATTCGTTTGGAGCTTGGCACCTCGAAGCGCCCTTTCCGAGCTAAAGATTTTGCAGTCCACTGACAAACGAGATTTAAGGATTGCTATGTAAGCCGTGATTCGTCATTCAAACGAATTACGAAGCGTGAAGATGGTTGTAAAGTACAGATAAAACGAGCGTACGTACAGTGATGGAATAACGTCTAATTGTCCAAGACAGACAATTATGTATCAAGCACCTTGGATATTAAAATATTTCTTGATATTTTCATTAATTACAAAAATGTTACAATTATATGTACCTATCTTCATTGCACGGTGATGAAGAAAGAATGACGAGTATACATTCACACAACGGAATGTAGGCTCGCGTGACAATCTGCTACCGTGACTATCGATCAAACGAACCGCTGTATCAAGTACCGAGACGCAATAATATTATTGTTGCCGGCCGCATTGCGGTATTTTCGCTTTGGAATTCGTGTCGTACGTGTCACCGGGCAATCAATTCACAGCTACGGGGAACGATCGCACGGCGCTACCGGAAATATCCCCGCTTCTTTTTCATCGCTCTCCGTTAACTAGATAACGCTCCGTAGCCCGATCGCAAAGCATCCGTCCACGATCGACCGATTGCGAGGCGGAAAGACATCGGGGAAGCAGACGCGGAAAAATACGGCTGTCCGCGGATTTCCCAATGATTTCCGCTAGGACGAGTCGCTATTTGATTACCGCATCGATTCCCTAAGCTTGTCGGCGCATGTAAAATCCCGACGTTGCTTCGATTAACTTTCATCGAGCTATCGGTACCCTTTCACGGACAGACATCGGGAATATCGGTGATACCGAGATAAAGGGTAGAGCGTTCAGTGATTTCTCGTTTATTGATGCTTAATGCGATTATGGAGTCTTCGATTTTGCACACGTAGGAAAAAGTAGCACACAAGTTTATCAATTTACAATTATTCTATTTAAACTATCTTCCGATTCTAAAATCTAAAATCTATCTTCTGAATGGAAAGTTTATAACCGTCTTGTGTTCATATTATGATAAACATTTTTACTGAAAATCATAATTTACTATATTTCTAATTAAAAATTAATTTCTCGTTTAATCCTCTTTTTAATAATTGTACGATAAATTATAATCTTTAATTTTATAAAAAAATATTTTTAGGTAACTTTAATAATTTTAGTAATTTCAGAAAACAGGATTACAATCAAACTAAAATCTGAACAATTCGGGAATGTCGCAAAGTTTGCCAAAATTAACGAATTTTCGCTGACGGAGCAAGAGTTGTGTTGCGCAACGTAAATGTAACCAAAATTTATATTGAATATAATCGTGCCCCGATCAAACAAAAATGTATGCAGTGTCGTCGAATCGGCCGCGTCATCGAAAACGATAAATTCTCCATCGGGGTGAAGTCGTGCCGCAGCGAGTGGTGCACTCAGAAACTTGGCAGGCAAGCAGTCTTCTCTCTCGTTTTTCCACTTTTTCTCCGACCTCTTCGCCACTTCATGGCACTCGAGAGAGCGTATAGAAAGACGAAAGTCAAACAGACCCTTTTGCAGCCGTGGCAAAAACGGCTTCCGGGAGAAACGTCGCGGTAGTTGCTGATTATCTTTGATCTTCAACTGACAGGGACCATCGAGAATCTTGTCAGCCGTCATTTGGTCGGCCAAGCCGGCAGAATTTCGAAACACACTTCGCCATGTATTTTTAAGTAACTCATAAATCCGCGCCAGCCTTTTGCATTTTGTCAACGGCTATCAATGATTAAGGGGAAAAAAAAAAAGATTTTAAGACATCAAACATCTGTTCTGTCAGATGACGTGAACGATGATCGATTGCTGTCATAAAGTGAAAGAATGACTCGTGCATTTGGAAGATTCTTTGCGTGACCTGGATAACTGTATTGACAGATACAAGTTTATTTACTCTAACTTTCTCCCATATATTTCTGTCGGCCTCTATTTATTCAACGCCTATTTATTATATTAAAAATTAATTAAATGTCGCGTCAAGTGAAATATGGCGCAACATGCAAATACCATCGCAGGTATAGCGAGTATAGGGAGGGAGGGCGGTATGTCGAGCGACCGAGTTAGTCGGCGGTTTCGATGAGTTGACCACTCGAGCCCGAATATATTTGGACATCGACCGGCGTACCGGCGTACCGGTCCTCGATCGAATTACCCGCGATTGCGAAGTGTCGTCGATCGGCATTCGAGCATTCGGCATTGACAATAGCGCAAGAGCGATTAAGTTGTACGATTCATATCTAAATCCTATTCGCGTAAAAATGAGTATCACAATAAATCGTCTACTTTATAATTTAGGTTCATCTGGTTTCTCAAAGATTAACTTGAAATCCTATCGCATTAAAAAAATACCCTTCAGCTTTTACTGTTACTTATACGCCGTTGTTATACTATATATTTTTCTAACATTTAGTTCATCGAAATTTGATTCAACAAGATTGAATATTTTTGAATTCCTTTAAAATCTCTTTGCATCTAAAATATCTAAAGTGTGTAATAAATAATGTAAAATTGTTATTTCTCATAGCGTGACAATAGGTGCAAATAAATCGGGATGTATTGTTGTATTTGATACGCTTCTCAGTAAAAAGTAGCAAATATTTGCGAAGCCTTTGAAACACTGACATGCAACTGATATTTTTCAAGTTACATTTCATATAATGCAATATATATATGTATGTGTGTGTATGTGTCATTTACGCGGTGCTATAAAGGCAATCGCAGTAATGAAAATGCACGTCCCTGCATATAGTTCCGATCAAACTTTGTCCTCGTATTTTCAGTTTTCGTCATTCGAGATAAATCGGGTATAAATTTCATTCAAAATGCATGCAGAATAACATGTTAAAGGTTGAAAATGAAGCAGCATTTAAATGCGCGTTATTTGATACGAATATTATGGGAAAAACTGCTATTGTAGTCATTATGTAAAATTTTGATATGCATCCGATGTTCTGATACTGTGATGAAGAATTCTTTCCAAAATCCATTTCACAAATGTTAAATGAACCTGGTCACAGACTACTAGACATTAGTTAATGATTGTATATGATATAAACAACACATTTTTACGATAATAATTTTAAAAATGTGCTAAAAAGAAAAAAATTGCTGTATGAATATTTAAAAGGAAAAAAAAAAACGTATCGAGCATTTTTCTTCTTTCCGTTCATTCGCAAGATAATCACTAATGGGATTTAACTGTTCAAGCCAACAATGAATCGCAATTATACGAGAGCTTTGCCGCCCGACGATAAAAGAGAAAAATGCGGTCTTGAGCAAACAAGAATAGAAGTTTTCGTGGAATCGTATTTCATGTACTCCAGTTCGGTGGCGACGAAGTTCGATTAGAAAAATCTCACTCTCGGCCGTGGGACGTTTGCATTCGACGCGCGAGCGCTTTTGGGGGTTTAACGTCAAAAGTTTGCGAGCCGCAACGGGCGAGCCGGGCCGCCCGCGATGCCGTAACACGAGCCGGATAGAACGGAACTCGGTTACTACGAGATGGCATTTGACACGAGAGAGCGAAATGGACCTTTAATTGAACGATACACGACGCGTGGAACGGACGAGGCAATTGTTTCGTGCCGTTCCGGAAACAAGGGGCCGCTAACGACCCGGCGAGAGAGCGCATCGCCGTACGTCATTTCCCATTCGACGGCGAAATTTGCGGTCACGTAAATACTGTTTGCTAGGAGAGTTCATCGTGTTGTAGAACGCCGCCGAACTACGACGGTAGTTCGATCTCGATGCGAGTAACGCGCCGCTCATTTCCATCCTATTGACGTATTGTTTAACGGCTCGCGATGAACTTTGAGATTTGCCTTTCGTTCGCGAGACTAAACAGGATAATGACAGTTAAACTGCGGCTAAAAGGCTACAGGGATAATTGACGGCTCACTCCAAGCTAAAAAAAAAAAACCGGAAAGGAGTTGCTGTCAAAATTATCTAATGCTACGGATGACTGCGAATTTCGATTTAATGCATCTTTCCCTCGTAACTATTGTAATTAGTCTTATTTGTGCAGATTGAGATTTCAATTAATGGCACCGAGCGTGCGATGTACAGCCAATAGCCACGTTTGCCCGAGCCGGAAATTTGTTCCGCCCCAAGCGTCATCGCGGTGAATGATTCAATGAATATCGACTGTTTCGCGGTTCGCATGCGGAGCTACCGATAAATTATCGGCTGCCCCCTTCCATTCATTTAGGCCCGCCGTTTGTATCGCGATACAATTTTAATTAAATGTACGAATCAATCACTACGAAATATCATTGTACTCGACATATCAATCTGTAATTAATTTTTCCGGCCGAGCTGGCTCTAGAAAATCACGTTGCATAATCGAATGCACTTTTCTGAAAATGTACCGATGCCATCGAAAATTGCCGCGCGTCGTTTATTTCGAAGGCAATAGAATATTCCGCGGATACATCACATTCCGCGATAATAAATATTGATGATATCACTACATCAAATGCACGCAATTGCACGAGAAGTGAAACGACGAAAAGCGTTTATAGATAATAATATTGTGACAATAATTCGACGTATTTAACATTTTTTTATTTAAGTGAGTTCCTTCCAAAGTAGCATTGAATTTCGCTACTTTTCGCTTTAATACCTTCTAATTTATTCTTACGCATAAAAGTATTTTTGTTAATGATAAGACGATTAAATGTACATTGGTAAAACATGCTTTTATACACAACTTCTTTACAGCATTCAGGGGATGCAATTGACAGGAAGAAACGCTACGCGAAACACACTAACGGGCAGAATATCCTAGATTTTCAATGGCGCCGTGAGACACGTTGTAGAACAGCATACCTGGATAAACTTGGCCCGTACTTCTCCGGCTAAATGCTGTTTCCGGGATCCTTCCTCCTGCGTTTCGCGCGCACGGATCCATGGATAATGTACATCTCGCGCGTGGTTGTATGCGAAAGCACCTACTACTTAGCTTCGGAAGCCCCCAGAACGATCTTAAACGCTTTTCATACCTGTCGGGCATGCAAATTTCTCCCGAAGCGCGTTTCGCGCGTAAACTCCTCGCGTGCGTACAAAGGCAACATGTTCCTTGGGTACGTGCAATTGTTGCGCAAATTGATTACTTTAGAGAAATAAATAATCCCCAATGAGCGAGACGAGCTAATCGGAGATAGAGGCACGCGTGATTTCCATATCGCAATCTCTGGTATCTGTATCAATGGCAACGAGTGCACGAGCGGACGATATTGCGCAGGTAGAATTTAATTTCAAGTAACATGAATGTAGAGACACGTATACATATATTCATTTACGGTACGCGATCGTGTATAACGCCACTATAACGAACCTGCAATGTTCTCGCCGCCCTTATTTACAGATTTTATTTTGACGCAAACAGCAGGGGGTCCGTGCGCGTACTTACGTTTTCGGGATTACGGGAGCGGACTTTTCGATTTTACCGCGATCTTTCTTTTGTGGCGACTCGATTTATAAAATAAATATGAGCGGTAAAACGTGTTTCTAAAAAGGCGCGACAGAGAGAGAGAGAGAGAGAGAGAGAGAGAGAGAGAGAGAGAGAGAGAGAGAGAGAGAGAGAGGGAGGGATGAGGAACGAGAAAGATCCGACAATAATGCAATCAGCGGCATCCCTTTTTCCAGCGGTAGTTCAGCAGCGCGTTAAATTAGTCGCTTTTATTAAAAACGTCCATATTTACGGCACTGCCGGGCAACTCCGCTCCGGCTGCTGCGGCCAATAGCATTGTTATGCAAAACGCTTTAATCAAGACGCTCTTGGCTCGCGGCGACACGAGTAATCGTGTAATTTCGATATACGGCCGAGGTACACCGGTAATATCCAACATCCCCGTACAATCGGGCGTGCGCGCAGTTAAGTCTCTCGTGCAATTAAAGCGCAGACGGACGCGTTACCATTTCGCGAAGAGCTACCAAGAACTCGCTACTTGGAACATCCTGGAGCTCCCGTTACGCGATACGATATTGCCGTGAGATCTTTCCTAATTTTAACGGTACGCCTAATTGATCTCGCGTGATTTCAACGTCAATAAATAAATATTCAATCAAACGATTCTTTCTAGTCGCACAATTTATTTAGCGAGAATAATTTTGCATTCACGCCGTGTTATAATTGAGATAATTTATATTCTACTCAAAATTGCGGGATCAGGAAGGATGAGATTAAAGTCGAGGGATCAATGCGGCATCGAAGATAATTATTCGCTGGCCGCACGTGCAACGTTATGCATTTGATATATTAAAGTCTCTTAACACTAATCGTAATTTCGTTTCCGAACCTAGTCCCGCAAACACGTTTTGAGCCGAGTTGCAAAAGCCCTGGTCGGCCGCGAATAGCGTGTTCGATGTTTATCGGGGTTCGCGCGATGCAGCGCAGCGTGATTTTATTTGCGATGCACTCGCCGCGTTTCGCTAATGCGATGCAAAGGCAAATCGACGCGATCGGCTGTGGTTTCGCGTTACGTAATTTTGCCGCGCGACGACGATCACGATTCATATCGGCCCGTGTATCCATGCGTAATTCTATAATTTCTCATAATCGGCCTATTAAGCGGATCATTAAGTAATCCGGGAACGCGCGCACGTCGCACTGGTATTTACGATATCGGGCGATGTGGAAAAATTTTCGGGAATCGAGATAGATCAAATATCAGTGGCAGTGAGGCTGGGCGAAATCTGTACGAGAAAGTCGGACAAACGGATAATTGAAAAAAGATTGATTTAAAGTTTGACGTCGATTTCCTGAACAAGTTACCCAAACGTCGTTCATGAGCAGTGAAGAAACAAGTCGAAAGTGTACTTCTTGGGGAAACCTTATAAAGGATCAACGCCCGCGGCATAAAGTTCCAATATATATGTCTTATCGCGCGCAATTTTAACGAAAAATTAGGGGACGCAGATGGCCGTTCGAGATGGCCGTGGAAGGATGCGCGCCTGCCTCATCCGGAATTTTTGCATGTAGATTGGAGCGTAAGCGGGATCGAAGCTTGGAAGAGGAAGCGACGGAAGAAGGTAATTTCGGAGTTCGGGTAGATGTATGTCCGAGCGATAAAAGTAATGAGATCCATTATAACCGAGGTAAGCTGCGCTCGACCGCGTACGGCGGGTATCTATTCTCTTTCCCGTTTGCCGAACTTGCACTCGCGTCGTTACACCGCTGGATTTACACGAGCCCGGGCTCCTCATTTTCCAAAGTAACCACTTCACCGTCCGCCGTGAGTTATGCGATGCTCGTGAACGATTGTTAATAATTGTAACGGCCGCCGGATCGAAGTCGAGGCAGCTTGTTCATTGAATGTCGGCGAAAGCGACGAACGTGTAGCGATCCACTTTCCGCGTAACTGTGTCGCCGACATGAACTTTTCTTTACTCTCAACGTACGCCGCTTGATTAGCAAGAGTGCATTTGCAATTTTACAAAAGCAGCGAAATGCAATTTCTAGAAGAAATCGACCATCTCGATTAGTTTTTCAGCTAGATTCCTTCGACGTTTATAATCGCTTCAGATACCTTCTTGTTCGTGTTAGAATGACATTACACGACTCTAATCTAGCCGGAGAACGACCCGCGGCTAGGAACATCCAAGTAAACCTAGCGAAGATCGATGTCAAAGTAATCGACTCTTAAATGTCACGCGCAGGCCGATCGTTTCATTAATTTCGCCGTCATCGTCCTCAAAAGCGTTCTTCCCTCATCATCCGGGAAGAGGACGCGAAGCGTGCCCGAATAAATTGAAATTCGCATGAATGCCTGGGAATCCCTTTCGTGTCGGCGAAACGTATCCGCTTCGGGCACGCGGGGAGGATGACAACGAGCCGGGGAAAACGTAGCGAAGACGTGTTGCAGAAATTGGACGGGACGACGAGAGACTGCTCGTGTGCGAAGTGGTTTCGAAGGTTGACGAAATACGTATACGTACACACGTTTACACACATGTAGATAAGTAGGTAAGTATGACGCGTACCGCGACGCGAGCCGGGTAAATTGAAGAAAAACTGGGTCAGACTATAATGGCAGTCGATCTTGATACCGCGATGTTGAGAGGCGGGCAAAACGGTCGCTTGTAAACGTGACAATCGAATACGCGGAGTCGAAGGAGGATCGGCGAAGAGGAAGCGGATGGGACGGGAGAGAAAGGGATGAATTGCGACGAGCTGTACTATTTATGCGATTGAGAAGGAAGAGTTGCGGCAGACGTAGATTCGAGAATGCTCTGCACTCAGATGTGCGTTATTAGCTTCCTTGAATGTCAACAGTATCTCGGAAGCGAGATGGAGTCCGATATTACAGAGAGAGAGAGAGGAGAGTCTCGCAATTTCGCCGTTAAATAATGGCGCGGTATTGAAATACAGTAGTAAATAAAACGCTTAGAGACAGCGCAGAGGGCTCAGTTAGAATAATTTACGGACGCGGGATTATGTTAACGTCTAAGCTTGAGTTATATATCGTTCAATAAATGAATTTTGCGTAATAGGTATATAAAGCTACCTCTCTGCTTTTAAATTACAAAGATTATCTCGTCAAGCCGTTTAATTTGCTGGACTTTCCCGAGGAGGCGTTCATCTCGGAGAGAATATATTTTAAGATATAACTTCTGATTAAAAAGGATCGCACTTTTACGATTTCCGGCTGATGACGATTCGCAACAGCGGCGTTTTATATTTTCTCTCCGTTTCCATAGACGCGGCTCGTTGATTGCAATGAATCGGGGCGGAAATGCAACAAGAAACGCTTCAACATTTCCGCAGTGTAGTATGCAGCTGTACTTAGAGATCGAGATGCCATCGAATTGCTCGACTGCGCTTCGAGACGTTGCGCCGCGATGCAATCCTTCGATGTGTTGGAGGTGTGATTAAAATAGTGACGAACGATTAATTCGTCAGTAATTTGTTATTTATAATTAATGAAATATAATTACATAATTATTCTCTATTTTTTCTATTTTGGAGTGGCCACAATTAAATAATTTATATTAATATGAATTTAATTAATAATCTAGATACTTACTTTAGATATTTACTAATTAATAATCTAGATACTTACTTTAGATATTTACTAATTAATAAATAATATAATTATATTGTTTATTTTATTAAAATATAAGTTAAAGGAAGAATTGTTGACTAAAGAATATCCAGATACCTTTTTTTAGAAGTGAATTTATAAAATAAGCTTTATCGCAACACATTTCCAGAGCATTTGCTATCTAGAAAAAATTACTTAAACGTTACTATAACTTGAAATAAATAAAAATGGTAACTTTACATGGATTTAAATTGGAATACGATTGAATATGTATTGTGAAATGTGCGAGTAATAGAAACGGATAGAAAGCATAAATGAGAATTGGCCAGGCAAGAATTAAACGACTCGAGCAAATTTGTGAGCCGCGGTATGATTCACGTATCTACGTAACACTAAGCGTCTATCAAAATTTGTGGATCGTACGTGCGATCGTAATCCATGGTCGTTGCTTCGAATAAGTTCGCGACGGAACAGGTGGGATTCGCGCATCGCGCGGAATCCGGGTGTAAATCAAACGTATACGTTGCAGCGCGTACAAAAGGAGTGCCAGTATAATTTTCTATATCAAACGCCAAAGGGCGATTTATTCGCAGCACGAGAAGCAGCCAGTACGATTTGATTGTAACTTTTCGCTAAATTTACAGCAAGCGCCAGCCAGAGTGCTGCTGGAATTTTAATCAAATGCGGAATCGCAATTACACCACTTAATATATTCGAGGGAAATATTCGCGCCGCGATAATTGCTATTTTATTACGACTGTTATATCATCGCGCCGAGGGTTCGGCACGTTTAAATACGAACATAGTTATCCCCTTTATCGAATCAGTTTTAGATGACTGAAATCAAGTGGAGATCGGAGAGTCCGGCTTATTGATGCACGCGTGAATCGTAAACCGCGAAGAATACCTTTTGACCGATGCCTATGCGGCCAGGCATTTACGCAGTCCGATAATCCCGACAAGGTTACCCGAAACTATTCGCAGACGACCCGAGTACCATTCCACGAAGGCACCACATCGTACAAGAACTCGGATAATCTGGACATCCGGATGGCGTGGACCGCTCCGGGAGCTGCGCCGAGAAATGCACGAAATACTGACGGTCCAGATTACACGTTACCAATTACCTAGCCGTTTCGATGCGTGTTAAATATCACTTCGCATTTTATCTATAAAGAGAAACATGTACAGTCGTGGACAGATCAGTTGCAACAGATTGCAACACTTTTTTTTAGGAACACGTGTTCTTAATAGTAATACGCAGTCAAGTTCAGCACTAAAAGAAAAAGTGTTGCAATCTGTTGCAACACCTTTGTGCCCACGTGTGTACAATATCTCTTTCTTTTTCTCTAACGTTAATATATTTTAGCATTCGTTTGTTTTATTCTAAAATCGCGACCGTTCTCCGCTTAAACGTTGCGTATCTGAAATGTGGAATTTATTTCCCTAAAATTCCTTTTAGCGTCTCATATGTTTGATACTTCTGGATTTCAATCTTAATGTAGAATAAAGACATGCTTGTTTGCTCGCATGCAGTAGTAAAACCCGGAAGAAAAGTACAAAGATGTTTGCGCTTTTACGAGAACGGGGAGGGTCTTATGTATTCCGATGCGGTAATAACTGCGAGATTTGCACCGGAAACCAGTATTTAGCGCATTCTCGAAGGATAAACAGCTCTTCGGAATAATCGCGTTCTGCTAAATCGAAATTCTGCTGAAGTCGTCATTGCAATAATCTTGAAAATCGGGACATTACTGATTGAATCAAATTAAACGCGTGCAGCGCAGAAAGCTGGGAGACGAATGGCGATCTTGTAAAGTACGTTTATCGCCGCAACTGACGAGTGGGATTAAATAGAGTCACCGCGCTCTTTAGCGCCGCAAGAAATCGTGTCGTTCGAAGATAAAATCAGAAGCAGCGAGATAAAATTAGTCACCGTCAGCTTCTCAAGGAGTATCATTGCGGTTTTAAAACGTACCGCCGCTAATAGAAATTTCTCTTAAATGGAATAAAATAAAATAAAATGCGTAATATTTATGATTATAATATAAATACAAAGCACATAATCTTAATCTAAAATATGCTAAAATATGCATCGGAATACCAACGCGGAAATTGTACTTGGATTAGAATGATTTTATATGATTGACATTTAATTATTTCGCAACGAGATCATCATTATTTGAAATATGATTCGCATAATGGAAACTATTTCAAGAGCAAAATAATCCGTGTCAAATGGAAAGGACGTCGTTATCCACCGGTTGAAAATTGTTAGTACTAACGCCGGGCGTAAGATAAAAATAAGCTCAGCGGGTCAATCAACTGCCATTGTCTTGGTTGTTATCGTTAAGGCTCATTCTCTTGAAGATGAGCGCACTCTACGTGATTCGCGCCGTGGACTCTTATATTCTGATCTCGCTTTTTCACGAGTAGAACCACTCAAATCATCATAGAATTCTCCTCGAATTAATTTGCTTCAATTTAATTTCGATTAACACAGCGACTTATTATTTTCTATTAATTAATAATTAATTGATTACAATTGCATAAAATATTTTTGCATGTATTTGTTAAAAAATCTATAGAAAATTATATTTTATTTAATTATCGGGATATTAAGATTTCAACGTAACGAAAAGTAATCAGAGGAATTATGCAGAATTTAATCCCCGGATCGCTATTATCGATGCTGGAAATGAGACGGAAAATGGAGATGAAATTACGATATGAAGAAAAGTAGTTTATGATACACCCACCAATTGCGGCCAATGGACCGTGAGGTAGACTTTTGCGCGGCCGAAAAGCCGCAATCTTCGTAATCTCCTCAGTTTCTTCTCGTTAAAGCCCATCCCCATGAAGACGGGCGCCACACGTGATCCGCACTGGCACTCCAGATTGACAGCCGTTCTCCAGTTCTCACCACAACGATCAGCCTCATTCAACAATAACAGTAATCGACACTTTGCGATGCTCACGTCGATTCGATCGTCTCGCGATCACGATCCGACTGATCACTTCGTAGAAAAAGTTTCAATGAGAGAGGGATTAGTTTCGAATGGGAATTTATCGGTGAATGAAGTTAATTGTGAAAGCTCTGTTTCAATTAATCTCGCAAATGGAAGATCTAATTTTAGAATCGGCTGACGCTAAAATAGGATAAAAGAGCAATCTTAGTTATTTTTAAAAAATTAGAATTATCTTTCCTTGCAATTTTTTGCAATATTTTAACACAAACAAGAGAAAGTTGTCGAAAATTATTGTATTTTATCAAATTTATCGTGTTCGATTTAAATCAAATATCAAAAGTATAGTGATAAAAAGATTTAAATCTATTAGATGATCTATTGATTTCTTTTAAACGCGACGAAGTTTTTCGAGAGAAATGGAATTTAAAAGTTTCTCCGAGTTTCGAGTTCGAACGACGAGAAAAGCCAACAGCAATCGAGAAATACCACGTGACTTCCGGATAAATCCAGCGTGGCCTTGAACACGCGAGTCGTTTTTTCAACGCTGGTTGCACGCAACTGCGACAACTGCATTTACATAATTGTCTTTTGAATTTACACGTGTCACTGTAAATTAATCCGAACAAAAGTTCGTGATGATTTTATCGCATTTGTCATTGTTACTCAGAGCGGTCAATCGTTGTACACTTAACATTTTTCGACGGCACAATTAACGAAAATAAATAGGGCTTTTAAGATGTAATCGTAGCTGTAAAATTACATTTAGTGATGCAATCTTGATCGATTTCTCTATATTACACTTTGACTGGCACGATTGGCTCGATATCTCGTGACTGCGTTACAACAGAAAGAGCAAGCATTATACAGCCTTATTGAACGAAGTTCATCCTCGACAACGATTAGGTGATTAAATGTACGTGCACGTACCAGCCTGCGATCGTCGAGATTGGTACGCGTGGAGGTAATACCTTGTTGTACATATCTATTAATAGAGAAACAAGGCGAATATTATTTATAAGTATCTATGTTACATTTGCAAGTCTCGCATTTAATAATCCCATAACATGAAGCGTATACGTCCGATGATCAAAAGTAAGAGTCGGAGCCCCATTGAGAAAAGCAACATTTTGCGGTCACGATGAAACTTTTCTTTCCACTTATTATTTCCCCGCCTCGTTACGCTTCAATGTATTTTAATATACGACCCCATTTAACTGTGAAAAAGAGACGAGAATGCGATTTCTAGGTTCGTGTAAATCGCGAAACAAGACCGCATATCACGTTCTATTGAGACCATAAAATTTTTGTTAAAATTTTTACAAATAAATTTTCTTTGTCTCCAGGAATCGAAAATGTTATTTTCTGCTTCAAAGACTGAGACTGAATAATTCAACGAGAATTTCACTTTGAGTGCAAAAAGTTACCGTATAAAAAAATGCTAAAAATTGAAAATCCACGATCTATCAGATCTGACAAAAGCGTAACTGCGATCTGAGAGGGAAGGACGGGATTTTGGTAGTCGGACGTCAGGAAATCCAACGACAACGTGACCGTACGCGCCGGGTGCCGAGGGACGCACTGGCAGTCCCGAAAGAGGGAGCGGACCCCGCGGGTTGCGAACCGCGCGAGTGACTGCCGAGTGCTGGAGAGGGCTGCCAGCTAGAGGGGCGCTGCAAGGGATGCTGCCAGCTGGAGTGGACGGCGCAAGATCTACCCCCACGCGCGTGAGCGCGCGCGCGCGCGCGCGCGCGATCTACACCCCTCCGATCCACCGCCGTCGCCTCGTTGTATCTCCGGCGCAGCTCTCTCTTTCTCTCTCTCTCTCTCTCTCTCTCTCTCTCTCTCTCTCTCGCCATCCCCGCCGTCGCGCGGCTTTCAAACAACTCTACGACGGACTCATCTACCGCGCCGCCCCCTCACCGCCACGCAACGAGAAAACGGAAAAATCATCCCTTAGCTTTGCCCGTCGAAGCGTAAGCGACGGTAGCCAGGAATGGCGGGGATGGTAAAGCGGCGGATATTACGGCCGACTTGCTGGACGTCTAAATGTTTTCGTTCCATCGAGAAGTTCGCTTGTTCGATAGCGCGATGAGATGATGGATTCTTTAGACGGAGATAAGACTGCTTTGTATTAATCATCTTAGTGTAGAAAGTAAGTTTTGTTTGAAAAATTGAACAGCACATAAAATGCACAAACATCAAGAAACATTTGCTGTATCACAATTCTGAGATTCATATTTTTTAATAGATGCAGGAAATTATGTAATATGAAAATATTAACATCGTCTACAAATTGGAGAGTAACAGATTAAAAATTAAAAGTTAGAAAACATCCCGATGCGATATAAATGTGACTTAGAATATTTTCTTAATTTGTTTTCCTCGCGCACACATCTGAATTAAAGTGTAAACTTTCATGAACAAAGAATGACAATCGGTAATTCGTGGAGAGAAAAAAGATTCTCTATGCAATATGAGATGTCATATTACAGACAGAGATTCTGCTTTATTGAAGAAAACACACGCGATGACAGGCATTCGCGGGGATAGGCATTGAGCCTTAGGCGGAATTTCCGCGTCGTTGAAAAACGATCCTTCTTCTTGCCATTTAAATCCGCCGCGTTTTTTACATGCCAGCGAGCAAAATAAAAGAATGACGTTTCCGTTCTTTGGTACAAGCTGGTACAAGCTGGAGAGCTGTTTCGACATGTGGTTTTCTTTCCCTTCGGAGCGAGATTATACTTTCATATATAAAGGCGAAAAGCGCAATGCAGGATCTGAAGCATCGCACCCACGATAGAAATTTCAATTATGAAATTATAAAAAAAAATAGAGAAAAAGACTAAAGTAGCAGAGCAAAAAGGAAGTTTAAATATTCGTATCTGATATCAACGAGCGCAAGACAGTCATCGGAGGTAGTTACCGATGTAACAGCCATCGTCCGTGGGTTTCATAATTAAAAAACATCAGGATACGTAATCTACCTATGCCGTGTCTCTTTAATATTCCCGAGCGGGCAAGAGTGGAACAAGAGTCGTAAAGAAGAATCTCGGCAACGAGATGTAACTCGTGATGCGCCCTGTAATTTATACGCGGCGTCGGAAATAAAAAAGAATAGCGCGTAACCGCGATGATGAAGGTCGTAGGACGGGCGGTAAAGGAGAGAAAGCGCCTGCCGCTGAGACCTCTGCACTCTGTACGTAACGTAAGCGTAGTGACTTACGTTGCGCGCCATCAAATGCTCCGGCCTCACTCCGCCCCGACTTTCAACCTATCTCACGCCGAGGATCCTTCGTTACCCTCTTGTTTCCATTAGGAGTGATGTAGTGCGTGAAACGCTTTATCTACCCTTCTTACGGATTCGTACGGTCACTCGTCTTTCCCGCCCCTCGCTCGGCTTCGTTAAATTAACTGACATTGCGTAAAGCGAAAGGCGAAAAATTTCCAGCGAAAAATGTTTGAAGACGCGACAGGTATGTACAAAAAAAGTTTGATAATTTGAATAATGCGAAATATAGAAATCCGTAATAAATTCATATTTAAAATCGGAACATTGTTTAACCGATGTGTATAATAAATTTATATTTAAAGTCCAATTGTTGGTTAACTGCTAATACATATGTGTAAAATAATAATTCACTAGTTTGCATTTCAAATGTTTCTGTAATATTTAATATAAATTTCTCTGTAAATTATTTGTTTACACTATTATAGTATTAATTCAATTATTTGCTTGTGGCTGCTTGCAAGAAACAAAAAGCATTGGTGTGTGACGTAAAATATCTTTATAAATCCAGCTAATACTATTAATGCACTCGATTATGCATGCAATATTGAGATCGATAAGCTATTCGAAACATATATTTATGCAAAATGGCGTCCTGGACAAAGTTATATGAAGTATTTCAAATCGCATAATTAAAGATTTAATATTATATGGATATTTGATGATTGCCAGTTATATATTATATATAATAATTATTGGGCATAGGATAATTGTTATATAATATATTATATAATATGTATAATATAATATATAATATATATTATATATTATTTTGTTCATTAAAGTGTAGGCTCAATTAGTTCTCTAAATTTCAAGAAAAATTATAAAATTATCATTGTATTATTAATACTTCTCTGGTCAATGAAAGCGATATATACTGCAAAGAGTAGTCTTTCACATATTTCATCCATCAACGTTTCACAAACGTTTTTATATTTCTCGCCTGCATGCCTAACTCTCCAATGCATTCTCGTCCAATGTCATTTTCTGATGTACATACCATCATTCTTGAATGGCACTTTTGACCTCGCGACTGATGGCGATCGCTTTAGAAACGTTTCGCCGCTTGCCTCCACGGAGAGTGCATTGTGCATTAGCCGCGCAAGGTACGAATGCGCAAAACGGAATGCGAACGATGCAATTCGGATATATGAAAAATTTCCGATACAAAGATCAAAGATTTTCGAAGACGCAGATGAGAATGCATTTGCGCACATAAAAGCGGATATGAATGATCTAGCCGCAGATACCGCATAACTGCGGAGTATAGTGCGAATTTTTTGTATTTTTCGTTCATTCGTGTTGCAGAATAAGCTGACGTCCAACGAATAACGATTCAGTGTCAATCTGAATACTACAAAAAGATGTTTTAAGAAGGAAATTACTATAATATCACAGTCGATAATTATCCACTTTTAAAAAAGGTTAAATGTTAAATCGATACACGAAAGTCTCGAAGTCTATTATTGCCTCTTTTCTGCTATGCTGATTGGTTTTCTCACTTAGCTCACTTCGTATTGTGAGAGTAACTAATAAGACATGAAAATTATTTGCTAATTTTTTGCTATTTTGTGCTTTTAAAAACAATTTTTTTTCTTTACTCTTTAAAAAGTTACGAGATATGTAAAAATAGCGTATACATAAGTCATAGCGTAACAAAAATTATGTTTCATTACATAACAATGAGAAATTTCGCGCGCGAAGAGCGCATCCTCCACCATTAGTATGTATAAAAAAAAACGAGCTTATGAAAATTTAAAATCGATATTAATTTCATTACGTGTCTCATTCCTCGCGGTTAATTGTTAATCGCTAAATGATAAATTGTTGTTTCTTTGAAGAGACTAAAAATCCTATACCTACCATCGCCCACATAGACGAGTCTGTTTATCAATGATGTCTGCAAAATGCGTGGCGGGACTCAAGAATCGTAAAACATCATGCGAACATCGCGAATTTCGGATAGACTTGGTTATAATTTAATATGCATTGCGGACAGGGTAATATCCATTAGGGTTACTACGCAAAGCTCGTTACCCGTTGAAGAGAGGAGCGTGTACCTGAAATGAGTCGCCCACTCTGCCGGCCGGCTCTTTTGCAATTATTTACCGGCTTGCATTTACCCTACCTCTGCCTGTGCAGCACTCGCTTTTCGCACGGCGTAGCTTTTATACCGCTTTACAGGAGATTGCAAAATAACCGCGCGGATGTTGTTACGAAGCGAAAACTACCAAACGCGCTCTTTCATAATTATTACATGAATAAAGCGAGGAACCAAAATTTTTATTCGCGTATTATTTTCAGGATATTAAAGCAATTGTTATATTCTAGCAAAGCATTTAGAAATTATAATGTTTAGGGCAATACTATTGTGAGAAAGATGTGCCATTTCAATATCATGAAATGTCACCAACGTGCGTTCGCATTTTTCTTAAACGTTAAACTTTTCTCATTAAATAACGACGGAAAAGCCGTCAAGTTTCTTCTAAATTAACTTCTTTTCCTCACTATTCTTGTTAATATTTACGTGCCAGTTTTTCCAGATTAATTCGGACCAAGGTCCTCGTGGGCATCTCATGTTCTTGTAATGTTCACTTGCACGCGCGTTAGCGAACTTTTGGGAAACTCATCGTGGAACGTGTACGAATTTGGACGCGGAGAGTAACGGATATCACAGCGAAATGCCAAGAGAATTCGGGATGAGTGCTACGCTCGACGTGGAGATGACTGTAGCGTGTTAATTATCCCGTTTGTCGGATAAAATTGTTTCCGATGACACTGGCGGAATTTAATTTCACAAACGCGCACGTAGTTGATGAAGTTTATGTGCCTGTTTATTATCCGAGTCGTAAGACGCGGCTATATTCCCCAGGAATTCAGTCTGACACTTCGGTCTTAATGAGCAAAACTTTTTTTTCAATGCCGGAGGCACGAAGTGTCCACCTAATATTTTCACTTTTAATTATATCGAAAATTCGAACGGCTTCAAATTTCCGCGCGCGTCTCCCGAAGTTTTGCAGTTTCGTAACTCAATAGAAGATTTCCTGTCTACGAGCGACGAAAGGCAGAGAGACGCGCGTTTGACACGGTCGCATCGACGAGTTTAGGATTAAGAGTGCGCGGCGGTGGACGGCGGCGATAATCGGATTATCCGGGCGGCGATTAGCAGCAGCGGATTCCTAAATCCCCGATTGCGCGGGAGAAGGCGAATGGATTGCGGGCTGGCGGGGCCCCGGCCGCGAACTTCGGGAACTCCGCCGCTAATGCCGAGAGACGACCGACACGGGGAAACGGGCGCGCACGTACGTTTCGTTACGTGATAAGCCCGCTCGATTCGCGCCGGGCACGTACGTACGTACGTTACCGTCGTGCGATACCAGACGCGAGAACACGGTCGGACGGCCTTAAAATTCCCGTCGCATCAAACTGATTATAAAGGAAGAATCGGGAAGAGGCGGCCGGACGGGAGAGGTAAGTCCGACTCGAAACGGACATCGTAATTTAGGTCGACGGCGATAAGGAACGTGCCGGGTATTTCTCCGGTTACTCTCCACATCGGACCCGCCCGGTTTCGCTTTATTCGTCTCTGCGGCGAGATTAAATAAAATAAAAAGCGGGCGGAACGAGGCCGCGTGCGCGCGGGGGGGGGGAGTATCGCGACAGCTTCGCCACCCTCGCCCGGTCCAATATTTGCCGCGACGCGAACGAGCGAGCGCGAGAGAAACTTGTCGGTAATATCACGGGTCTCCCAAGATCGTCGTTACGATTGACGTAGTTTCACGCTACGTGGAATCTGTTAAGGGTCGAAGAAAAATGAACGGGAGAGACAATCGGGGCGCTGCGCGAGGTATAAACGCTCGGAGGATCCTGAGACGGCGAACGTGAGAAACGAACTCGCGATTGGCGGCGCGGCGTGGCGACAAAATCGCGATATCAAAATCGCAATGATGCCTGGGCGCGTGAGGCGACAAATTATAGATTCCGCGTTCCGCGGCGAACCACGGCGGATAACCGCCGCGCCGCGGCAACGCACGTGGGAGTATGCGCGCGCGCGGCAACAAAAGCCGCGCAATTTCCGCGCCGAGCGACACGTCTTGTTATTTCGCCTTGGTTTTCCGCGCGACACAGCCATCCGACAAGGCAAGGCAAGAGGCTTTGAAACTGACTTTCCGCACCATCTTTGTCGTATTCGCCTTTGTCGCCGGGAACTAACTTTGTTTCTGCACAGAGTGGCATGCGTCTTTTCGAATTAATTCTAACGAGCGCTTTGTATCCCGTGCCTCGCGCTCCCGCGAACTCGCTTCTCTACAACGACCGAGAGGATCGCGGCGGAAGATTTTGCATCTGCTGGCAAAGTGCTCGGCTACGTGTACGCTATTCTGTATACACTGACTATACTATTTGTCATTGATTTAGAATTTAGAGAGACTATTATCGAAGAAGTATCTCTACACGGAGAGAATATTCTACCGAAAATCGGTATGGTTGCATATTAATGAGGTAACAACAGGTATTATTGCAAAAATTAGTTTGTTTATAACAAAAATTGGTATGGTTTCAGCCAGTTTTTATTATAAACACACTAATTTTTGCAATAATACCGGTCTGTTACCTCATTAATATGCAACCATACCAATTTTCGGTAGAATATTGCCTCCGTGTAAAATGGACAATTTATATGATACGCAATCATTTTCGACTAATTCGTGAATGAATTTTTATATGGGCACCACTGATTTATTATTTTTTTAATATAATTTGAAATATCTATTAAATTATATCGATAAAATAATAAAAAACGTCACAGTTATTAAAATGATAGCTAAATATACGACAAATTCATTCTTCTCGCTTAGAATAATTCATAAGAGATTTAAGGATTGAGAAATGGCCAAAAGATGCAAACGAAAAATTATAATAAATAGAGAATGCTTTACGTAAATAATATAATAATAATAAAATATAGATTTTTGTGATATTGTGCTTTTATGTATTAATGACGCGTGTCAGTTTTTCAATATCACGATTGCAGCGCGATTGAGTTATTCTCGCGTAAGTATTAGTTTTCGCGTAAGTGCGTTCTATTAGGCCGATAAATTGTTAGATCAAGAATCTGCGTATACCGAGAATGCTCAAAGACAGAGAACGTTTCTCAATAGTACTAATGGACAGTGTGTGGTGTGTCGGATGTCGAAAACACTCGATGGAGATATCTCGATCTCCTTGTTCTATCGACATTAGTTATAGATTTCTGTGGAAACTGATTGCCAAGAACGTTCGAAATAGAGGATGCTCTATTCTCTAGTTTGCTAGCGAATTATGAAGTCGAGTTAAATGGAGAGAACGCTTTACCTCCTTGTTCTATTGATTCTAACAAGTACAGGTTGATCAGGTACTCAGGAACGAACTCAGTGGATTGAAACTGGAATAGCTTAGCGGTTTAGGTGACGTATCAAGTTTTGAAGATAACTAGAACCACCGAATGAAATTGACGCCGATCAGTGGAGATCGGAAATGGTTAATGTTCCTTATGGGTTACGTTACCGATCGACACGATTCGATGATGACAGTTTCCATACGGAGGATTCACGTCTAACGATTACGGCGATCTCACGTAATATAATTTTATTACAAAATACACTGAAAAAAAAATAGTTAGATCCAAGAAAATATTTTTTCACATAGTACCAATGGTGCTATTTACTTAATATAAACACATATTTATTTATCTGAAAAATACTTTACTTAATTTAAGTAAAGATATCTAATTCTAAATAAATATGTGTTTATATTAAGTAAATAGC
>VBVQ01000772.1:22952-47979 GCA_011636635.1 Tetramorium simillimum | reverse complement strand
TATATATATATATATATATATGTAATATATATATATATACATGTTATATATTACATGTATATTACATATATGTATATATAATATACGTATACATATATATTCACTTTAAAAAAAAAAGTATAATTTTTTTAAATTTTCATAATCATTTAACGTTTACAAATCATATTAATGTAAAAATTTGTTACATATAATTTTTTAATCATGAACATAATTTCCACTTAACATGGATAAATTATCGAATATAACAAAACATAATACAGTAAAACATAATGAATACCTGAATTTTCGCGCTGCAAAGTTAAAATACAAACTCATAAGACGTTCAAGAGATACAAATAAAATCATACAACAAAACGTATGTTTTGTATGCTAAAATATTATTTATATAGAATTTAAAAAAAATTCATTTTGGAATCTAAGAAAAAAATGTGGAAAATGTAAAATAGGAAAGTTTATGAACGTATATATATATATATATATATATATAGGATTTGTTTACAAAATAACAAAGTTACGTTAGTAATGCTTACATTATAATTTTAATATGCCCAATTTATATTACTTAAAACGTAAATTTAGTATTTTTAACATTGTTTTCTTATTACACGGTATAAAATATAAATCTCTTCTCCCTCCCCCTTCTCCTAATGTATTTCTTAGAGAAGATAATGACAGGGACAACGAAACAAGGAAATAAGTTGCATTTCATTAAGAGTATAGAAGTCATTATTGAAAACTTAATAATACACATTTTGTACTCGTATATGTCAACCAATGAATATTTTCGTAACATCATATTTGATTATGTATTGTGCACAAAGAAATAAGTATATTACACGTTCTATACTATCCCAAATTTTGCCGGTTCCTTTGCAGCGGAAAACTCGTATCCTAAACATTAAAAGATACAGATACAATCATAATATTATATATATTTAGCATTATTTTATACAATCTAATCTCTAGATAGAGCCATACAGATCGTGCGATCATACTTTCTGTTACTCCAATAGATATTTGATGTTATGTAAAATTAATAAATTTAACTACTTTACGATACTGGATACCATGCTGTAGGTATCATAAAAGAAGATCAATGCTAGCATTAAAGTATTGAATAAAAACGATTCCTTCCGTTCGTCTTTTTCTTATTAATGAATATATGTAATTTTATAAACATTAATTTCTTATCATAAGAATTCAAAACATTCACATATTTGTATGTAATCATGTTCGATTACTTTCAACGCAGGTACACATCACAGCAAATCCGATAGTACGAATCTATACCATTTTCACTCTCTTCGGGAAAATAAAACCGTGATATACAAAAGTCAAAATTTTACTTGATTAAATTAACCCATGCAAGGGTACCAGCTTTGTCATATCATTTTGCTTGTGGCAAAAATGATGCATGGTCCCACGTATTTATCACAAAAATATTAAATATACCGCAGTGTGTACCGATACGTTGCCAAGATTATTAATCCTTGAAGGTTATAAAACTCATAGTACATAAATATAAGTTATTCTCCATCCGTGAAAAATAGTAGATATAAGAGTAGGGACATTGCATAAGGTCAACTTTACAAGTTTCCAATTATCGCAAATGTTATTTTAATTCTGTTTATCTCATCCGACTTCGTACCAGTATCATCTCGTTCTTTTCTACTGCGTGGTTGTATCGGAAATGCTCTGCCGCCACGTGGCGTGAAAGGGAATTTTTAAGATCTTGACTCGAGTCTTGGGCAATGCGGTTAAAAGAAGTTTTTGCAATTGTGGCAACGGTAAAATGTCGACTTGCGGACTCGTTAGGTGTGGCTGTTGCTTGTCATCACCTGTAAGATTATTAAAAATAACATTTTATAGTATATTTAATTATAGAAATTATTCATGAAAATAACACTAATCAGCTGGCTGATACGGAAACCTTAGAATTTGATATATACCTTTTTGGTTCTCGTTCTCATCTTCGACATCCTCAATTAATCTTAAGCAGGGAACAGGTTTTAAAACAGGTATAGAATCCCCAGTAACCTGTTTACTCATGAGGTTGCACTGATCAACGAACAGTTCTGTGACCCTGAGTAACTCGAGCGTAACGCCCCATATAAAATGCGTCAAATTATCTGATAATTCTGTGACACCTCCAAGCACCATGTTATTGGATGTCGCCGATTGCGATATGTAAGTCGGTATAATTAATAACCTTTTGATGTTTTTGCAATTAGCAAGGCATTTGTCAAAGCCATTCTTTACGTCAAAATTGACCAATTCCATCTGACTCAAGTTTTCCAATTTTGATACACCTTCGAGGATATCAAATGTACAACAAGATCCTTGACCTTTTTCAAGTCTAAGACGTTCCAATTTATTTAAATTGATTAAAACGGTAGTTCCAAACTTGTCGGGAAAGTCGGAACATTCGCCCAATTCTAACGTCTCCAAGTTTGTCAATGCTTGTATAACATCAATTTTTTTCTTCCCGAGTTCTTTAACTGATGTTAAACTCTGCATATAAAAGAGATATAATATAGCATACAATTTTCTAATATTGAATAATCAAATAACACAAATATAATAGTAATAAAAATGATTTACATAGATTCTTACCAACTGTGTCAAGTGCTTCAAGTCCTGTAGAGGCGTAAGATCTTGTTGTAATGACATTCCAGTTATTGCTTTAAGTCTGAGTTCTTGACATCGACTCAAGTTCCCGATCGACTCTAATGTGAGAGAGTCACACTTGATCGACATTGCACTGAATACCTCCAACTGTGGACAGCTTTTAATAACTTCCTCCACAACTATAACGGGACATCTACATAGTTCAAGCTTCACGAGACTGGTCACTCGTGGTATGACAGTCAGGAATTTCTTCCAGATGTTGTCGGACTCGCCAGCTATTAGCATTTTCCTGAGATCTAGATGCTGCGTGCCGCGTCTCTGTAACGTATCCGCCAAACCATCCCAATCAGTTACTTGACTGTTCTTCATTCGTACAGTCTTCCATAAAGATGGATGTGCAGCGAGATCACGCCACATTTTACAAACTCGCGCGGCTCGCAATAACTCTTGGACCTTAAGGTATTGGAAAATACGCAGCAACGCATGATAACCGGCGCACACTGAATTCATGAAATTTTGCTGTTGCTCTAATTCCTGTTGATTTTGCTTCCTCCTGAAAATATTGAAAGAAACACGCCTTTTAAAAACTTGACATCAATTATGTCTGTGGAAACGCTTATCGTGTCGCATGTCAGAAAGGCAACTTATCTGTTAAAATTTGTAAAATAAAGACAAGAGTTTATTTTTTTAAAGAGACTTTTAAAGATGCGATGATTAAAAATTATTTGTCATATTCTATGATTTTTAGTATAAAAAGCCTCTGATAAAAATAATCTCTGATCGAGAATTTATATGTTCCTATCAAAAAGTAATAAAGATTGAAAACAAAAAAATAAATATATAGAACTAAAAAGGACATGGGATTGGAAGGAAAGGATTGTGAGAATTTATGGGAAAACGCACTAAGAGTTTTGTTTCAGCTCGCACACATGTCTTTATATCTGCAAATATAAAAAGTAAAAATGAATTAGATTTTTCCCATTGAAGCACTTATCAGTAACTTTGTAATTGCAGCATGAATGTAAACATTCATTTTTATACATAAATGTGCATTTTAACATCGAATAAGACTAATCCTTATTAAAAAATTAATTTACCTTGATACTACAATTACATAAAATATTATGATAACCAATATTGGGTGCACCTCCTATTTATTTCTTACAATTGTTGTAAATTGGCCGCATTTCTAAGAAGCTAAGGCAGTGTGCTTCGGTCATAAGATAAAATCAAATTCATTTTTAATATTGGATTTTTATATTTCCAAATATAATAGCATCAATTTATATATATACACATACATATATATTATATATGTATATATATATATATATTGCATTTTATATCACACTTTATTTTACAACATATAAAATTGGTATCAAAATGTCTGTTGCCATATGTGTTACCATATAAAGACTCTAATGTATAACCTAAAATGTTTTATAATATATATAAAATCTAATGTACAATCAAGCTTTTATAGTAAAAATAAAAGAATATAACGTTTTCTATATAGGTGAAGCGTGAATTATTATAGAAAGAGTATCGTTTTTATTAAACTTTGTAAATATAATACGTACACAAAGCAACTGCCAAAACCTCAAAAGAGAGTTGCCGTAACTTAAATTATTCGAAAAAAAAAGATTCTAAGAAATAAAATAAGAATGCCTATGTGTTTCTAACATATACACTTACTTGCTATATCTAGTTTTTATTACTGTACCCACTTTACTTGGTAACGATTGTTGTCGATCTGTTTTAATTGTTTCAGTTTCCACATTTGCTTCAAGAGCACTTGTGATAATTGCTGTAAGTTCTGATGTTGATGTAGATTTACTTTCAGGTGATTTACAATTTGTATCTACTGTTTCTTTTTCTGAAACATAATCTATACTGGCAGTGAAAGATTCGTTTTCTGATAAATTTTCAGGATTATCTCCTTTAGGAGTATTTTTGCTATCCTTATCTTTATTATCATATATAAATGTTTCAGTCGTTTCAGTCATTTCAGTGGTAATAGAAGATACAATGTCATCTGTCTGATGAATCGCATCTTTTGAAATTTCTTTATCAGGTGTAACATCTATTTTTTCAGGTAAATCAGTATTTAAGGATGGAGGTGCACATAAGTTTGCTGTGGAATTATCTGCGGTATTCGAAATGTCGCTAAGTAAACCGTCTTGAAGCATCGGCGGTTTATCACCAATTTTATCTGGTTTTACCGTTATAGCCGGTTGAACTGCCATTGCATTATTTTTTGGTACTACAATGTATCTTTTGCCGCCCATTACAGCGATATTTTGGGCGGGTTTCGGCATCGTGCCATCGTGACTTTGCAGAAATTCATTTTCCGTTTGAGGAAACCAACAACTTTCCTTTTTGTCTACAGTTGAGGGTGAATTTGGTACTGAAGATGGTATTTTGGTAGTTTTGGAAGAATTTCTCGTTTGCGGTTCCACACCCTCAGACTTTGGAATTCTTTGCAATTTCGGAGGAGATGAATTAGTCTGATGTTTTGATTTCGTATTTTGTGCACCTAACATACTAATTGGAATCAATGGAGGTGGTGTTAAAGACGGATTGTTTGGCATATGAGATTCTTTAGTATCCGGCTGACAATTCTATAACAGATTTATTATATAAGCATTATAAAAATTTAAATTATTTAAATATTAAAAATATTCAAATAAATGTACAGTAATCAATTTATATTTAATGTTATATATATTTAAAAGACAATTTTCTTTAATTAGTAATATTTTTTATATAAACTTTTCAATATTCTAGAGAAGTAAATACATAAACGAAAAATGAACACTTTAATGGCTAAATATGTGCATTTACTCAATTCTCTATTCATCAATAAATTTACAATTTAAACTTGATGTATAATTAATCCTTTGACTGCAAACAATATAGAAGCAAAATATTCATATAGGCCAAGCTATAGCAATTATGTACGGAACATATTCTCTCCATAAAAAAACGAAATAGAAATATGTAGATGCCGATGCCCAATAGTAGTCAAAGAACTAAATCAATTATTATGAAATTCTTTAAATTGTACTATATAGTAAACCTACCTTGCAGACATATTCATCATTGCCTGCAAATTCCATGCCATCGACACATTCAGGATGATATAAACAGAGACAAACTCGACATTGTAAACTTGGTATTAATCCCATACTTGTCGAACATCTTATGCTGCATGGCTCTTGAACTTTGGGCCTGTAAGATGTGCGTTGAGAGGGAAAGGAATTCAGGAAAAAAACACAAGAGTCCCATTAAGGATGTATGAAATAGGATCAAAGGGAAAAATAGTTATGAAAATTACAGACATAATAATAAACTTTTCTCTCATCCAAAATCAGCAACTTTTGTACATACATATTACATATTGCATGTATTTTAAAATTATATCCCATATAATTATCCGCGTATTTTTACATTATATATATTTATGTATGCAATAAAATCTATAGATATGCACAAAGTTTGCACTTTATGTAAAACAAAATTTAGTTAATAATATTATTATATTTTTTAATCGTGCAAAACAGAATGTAAAATTTTAATATAAAAAAAAAAAGAAATTAAGAAATTTATAAAATATAATAAATTTTAAATATCTTTATCTTCTCAATAAAACACAACGAAATAAAATAATTTAGAAAATCTCTCATAGGATATTGTGTTTTTAACCGATTTATAATTATACTGATAAAAATTGTTTTACACATGTTAAGCATAATTATGACTTTCTAATTGCTTAATGTGTTAGTTTAAAATTTTTTTTATATTTTCTCTTTTACATATAATAAAAATATTTTCTTTCTCGTCTCAAAGAATATGCTAAATGCCTATAATTTTTGTTTTATTTCATGGATATTTCAGTTTTCTTTGTATTTCTTTGACGGATTTCATTTTCCTGATTAAATCACTAATATTGAATGTAATGCATTGCTTGCCTATAATAAAAATGAAATTAAATAATTAGAATACTTACGTTAGCAATCTCTTGGTTTTGACCGGTATAACTTTCTCAACTGATTGTTGGCTTCTTCTCGTATTTGCTGTACTTCGCTGAGGTGGAAGCATCTCGCTTTCTTCGGCTGGCGTTTTCATTTCTGCGATGAAAATGTCAGAATAAACTCATGAGAACGGCGATTTTATAAATAACAGATAAAAACTATCTTTTTAAACATGTATATTTATTTAAAATTATAAAACAAAAAAATTAAAAATGTAATTTAGAAACTCATATATTCCTAAATTATATATCAAGTGAGTTGTCAAGTTGAGTTGTAAAAATAAATGAATAAAAGGTACCGTAATATATAAATAATATAAGTATAATTGATGTAAGAACGTACTTATCTGAGGAGTTTTCTTTGTTATTGTCTTTTTATACGCTGGAGATGCTTTTGCCGATTTAGTTGCTTTTGTAGGTATTGACACAGGCGCAGGAACAAGTTTTGCAGTTTCCGCAGGTGTAGGTGCAGGTGCAGAAGCAGGAGATTCTTGTGCCGGCTGTTTTCTTGATGTGCTAGGTTCATGTAACGATTTTCTTGTTGCAGGTTCTGGTTTTTTTACAGGTTCCTGTACTGTCTTTTTTACTGACACAGGTTTTTTACTATATTTTTTTACTGAACCTCCACCCATAGATCCACCCTACAATGTACAAGAGATATTCAATCTTTTGTAAAAAAAAAAAACCTATAAGTTTAAGATTTAAAAGACAATTAAATTAATACATTATTTACATGCTAATACTTTATAATAATAAAACTAGTTAAAAATATAAAAGCTAAAAACGTACGCGCATTCTTTTAGCATCTCGAATGACCTCCTTTTCAGGATCATTAAGCCCAATAGGTTCTTTAAAGAATGTAAAATTGTCAATAGTCAACTCCTTTGAATTAACTGTAACAAAAAATTATAACTTTAATTACATATATCTGTAATTCATAATTATATTATACATTTATTTTTTTCTGCATACTTACGAGATTCTGCAACTTCTCTAAAACTCCTTACTTTTTTCCCCTTTGGTGTGTAGTAATATATATCAGCCATTTTTTTGAAGGAAGAGTCATGACTAGCTCTAAACACTAATTCTCGTTTCCATCCATACTTAAATGGCTCTTTGTATAAAGGATTTGACATATCAACAGGAGCTTTCTGCTTCCCCCCTGGACTTGCACCACCAGAAACGAGGCTACCTTTTGATCTTTGCGACGTAGCAGAGGGACTACTCGCAGCCGACGACGAATTCGCCGATCTAATGGAAGTTATATCAATTTTGTTTGGCTCAATTTCAGAATCTATGCTATTTGGTATATCAATAGAATCTGTTTCTGATTTATCAGACTCCTTTTCTTTTTTAATCTTTGTCATATCCAAATGCTCAAAACTATCCGTTTCATAAACATACGTTCTCATGTCATCGAAATCTTGATTATCGTCCATCTTTTCTCTCGCGTCGAAAGCCTTCGATGAATATTTCATACGTTTTGCAAGTTGCGCTTCTGCTATTTCTGCTTCAGCTACAACAAAGTACATGAAATTAAAAATTATTTAAACTCTTAATAGAAATAAAAACTATTTTATTTGTTAAACTGAATAATATAATTATTACAGTAATGCGCGAAATGAATCTTTTTAAATTCTTTCTTCTGTGGAGCGATCTGCTCTTCTCAAAATCTTTTTCTGACTCGCGCTCGCCCGGTTCGCTCTTACAAGAACGTACTTCAAATAATTTTCGTCGGCGAATTTTTTCGACTTTTCAGCTCGATACAATGGATCTAATGAGACCCGCGGCTGATCTAATCGCTAGAGGCGCGTTTTTGATATCCGATCTCAAGACAAAACGTCGATCTTCCGGCGTTTACGCGAAAAGCGGGAGGAATCGACATTAAGCGTGGTCTACAATACATGGAGTAAGCGTAAAGTAAGAAGAGTAGGAAATAAAGGCCATTCTACAATTGCGTAAGCGTTGTTGTAAACGTAAAGCAGTAAGAATTTGACCAATCATAGTCGATCATTCTTTGATCATAAAAAGAATATTCGACTATGATTGATCATTTTCTTACAGCCTTACATTTACAACTACATTTACGCAATTGTAGAATGGCCTTAAAATAAATATATTTTGCTTATGCCAGAAGTAACCTTCTTACACCTGCTTGAATCTACTCTTTCTTTTTACTTTATGCTTACTCCATGTTAGTATTGTAGACCATGCTTTAGACTCCTACACTTCTAACATAATGATCTACATTTATTCATTCTTGTTCGTTAATAACATATTTTGTAATTTAACAATTACTAATAACATACATATACTAATAATATATAATTTAACAATTACTATTTACATAGCAACTAAAAGTATGCAATATATTTAAAAATATATTCTCATAATTGTCATAATTGATGAATAAAACTGCTGTCTATATTTTATTTAAAAAAATAATATAATATATTGTAATATCTTTTCTAAACCATCAAAAGTAATCAAAGAAATTTGTAGGCAAATTATTCTTCATTAAGGATCCCAATCTTTCTCTCAATTTATCCAATAAAATTTCAAGAAATAAAATGCTTAAGAAATAAAACTATTTTTAAACTCCAAACAATCTTGCATATACGTATTGATAATAAAGAGTGTCATAGATCATGAATCCTACCAATGAGTTTGCTCAAAACGTGACTGCCCGGCTGCACGTCGAGGCCTTGGGAGTCGAAGCCGTTGAACTCCTCGGACTCCTCGGAGCTGGCGTCTTCATACTCCGAGAGCTTGCGCTTGCGCCCCCTCGTCCCGGGCATCTCCGTCGTCGCGTCGCTCTCCATCGCGCCCGTGGAGTTGGCCTTGAACTTCCTCAGCCTCCTGCGGGGCAGCGGCGCGCCGTGCTTCCTGGGCGTGCCTCTCAGCTCGCCGTTAACCTCCTGCTGCGCGTCCGCGTTGCCGGCGGCCGTCAGTTGCGCCTTGTCGCTCGAGTCCTGCGCCTCCATCGTCGGCACGACCACCGCACCACCACCACCACCACCGCCGCCGCCACTGCCGTCGCTAACGCCGCCACTTTCGAGGTTAGAATCCTCGCGCGGTGCCGCGGCGTTCCCGCCATTCACGTTCGCGCCGTCCATCGCGCGGAACCAAGCGATCGTCGATACCTCGCGTAGCTACGTTCAGCCAGCTATGCCGGCGCCGGTGAAAAACTCGACCCTCCGCACCTACGCTCGCGATACTCCAACAAATAGATCGTCGTTCACCGTAAGCACGGAGATTACTCGGGCCTCCGTCTGCCTCCCCCTCCACTCTTTCTCGCGCTCGCGTGTGCGTCTTCACAGTCCCCTCGCAGCCCGCGCGTCAAACTGCCGCGATCGCGCGCTCATCTGGCCGCGGCGGCGCACCGGGCGTGCGCAGACCGCCACTATACGCTATTTACACAACCGCGCTCGGTCGGAGTTTCGGACACGTCCGACGAGCGCGAGAACGCGCATTACGCGGCGTCCGCTGGGTTAGGTCCGCTCGCCCGCTGCTCGCGCGACGAGAACCGCCGGGCCGTCGTCGTTCCGCTCGCGGCCGACACGCCAATTCACGTGCGAAAAGTCGCCGCCCGAGGGTCTCGGAAAAATCCACTCGCGGAGCGTCTGACCTGCGCGACGGAGCACCGGAAATGGCCGCACTAGCGGCCTCATGCCGCGTTCTGAGCGCCGCCTGGATCTTAGGCCGCGCGCGCATTTCGCGCCTTTTTTCGGTGACTTTCAGAACGCATCTTATCCGTCGTGAAACTTTATCGCGGCTGGCGTCTGCGAAAATTAATATTAGGTTAAAATTAGATTAAAATTAATATCTTGGACGTATTTTCTTGTATACTCTCATTTATATACGCTTGGTATAAATAAAGTTAAAAATTATACAATGTTGCGGACAGAAAATTGTAGTACCTCTTTTTACAACTCTTTTGCAAAATACAGACGCTGTAAGAAAACAGAGAAACTAAATTCCGATTAACTTAGCCAGATTAATTCAACTGGCGAGATTAATTAATGTCTATTTCTAGCAATTATCTTTAATCTCAATTATTTTTATTTTACTTCAATTTTGAAGAATAGAAAATTAATCTGCATTGGTAGGAATGGACATAGAAAATTTCTAACTGCACAATTCGTCGTCTGATTTAATCTCTTTTCATTCTTTCTTATTAAATAATAAAATTACTATGATAAACTATAGCCTACTTAGCAAAAGTTAATCGTCGATTAAAATATTCCTAGTTTGATCAAAGCAAATCTCGAAAACTCGTCCTTTGTCTTTCTTTTGTCTTCTACGCTTCGCCTTTCTTTGTTTCCACGCTATTTCAAATTCAACTTTTCTCACGCTGCTTCTACTTTCTTTGTTCTTAAACAACTTGCTTTAAGACTTAAGATATTACCTTTTTTATTAAAATATTAATTCAAATTTTTAAAGGCCGGCTTTTTTCGCCAAGAGGAAAAATTTCATTTCAATCATATTCTTTTTACAAAATTCAAGCGTTTAATAAGTACCCTGTCTCTTTAAAGAGCCATCGGCCCCTCAAAGGTTAATAAACGCTTTATCTATCACGAGTGACTACACCGCGACGACGTTCCCTCCGATCGAGTTCTCATGAAGCGACCGACGCGTCTCGCACACACGGTCCCGAACAAGCGTACCGTTCGTTTACCTTTCCGCGACGTGCGTGCATACGTTACAGTGAAAAATAATTGCACGGCCCCGCGACAGCCCTCGTATATCGCCGCACGACGCCGCGTTTCTCCCTTTGCGATTCGGCGTCGGTCGACCTGGGGCGCGGACCGCGTTTGACAATGAGACAGTTTTGAGGCGAGACTCATGGACATTACTTGTAAGAGGTGAGCGGCAGGATGTTACGTATTTGTCACACACGCTGACGAGAGTTAAAAGCCCGACGCAATCGCGATTTGTTTTGACCCCCTCCTCGGCGATTGACGTCGCGCGGCGACGTCCCCGATGGCCACCTCGTTTCGGCGCCGCGTCGTATACGCCCGCTTCGGACGAGACGAGCCAGCGAAGATCTCCCGGCCCGTGCCTCCCTGCCCGTCGACGATGGATCGCCGTTTAATCGCGTCGTCGCTCGTCCGGCACGGATCCACGCCGTAGGAAAACGATAACCCGATCGGAATGTGAATAGGCAACACCGCGTATTTGTTCTCCTCTTTGCGGACGCGCGACCCGACGTCGCGACTTGATTGCCGTAATTGGGAAAATGCGTCACGCATTAGGCGAGACGTGAATCGTACAGCTGTCATTTATAAGAATTTTCACAGTCAAACACGTCGCGTTCGGAGACGCGATTGCCCGGAGTAGCGGAACGTTACCAGTCGCCATGTAAATTTCGTTACCCCGCGTCACGATACTCATGTTAATTATGCGACTATCAGTCGCCGAGATCGGCCGAGTAAAGTTCATTTGATGGTTCTTCCAGCAAAAAACGCATCCTTCAAATGGAGCGTGTTCTGAAAGCTGTACCGGCGGATTTAAGAGTAAAAATGGAGGCTCTTGTGCACGATTTGACTTTGGCACTGGAGGAGAGCAGCAACAGTGCGAATCTCAGGCGCAGATGGGGCATCAGGAGGAGAGCCCGCTCCACGGGCAATATTCGTAAGTGTAAGGGTGATGACAGTTCGATGTGATGTTAAAAACTCGTTCGAACGAAGGTGGTTCTACACGCTCTAATCGCACCTGTGCAAATTGCAGTTTTGCTTCTGCGAGACACACACTGCACACACACAGTCGGGATTATTATCAAGATTATCTTTGTAGATACCAAATTTCTATGGCATAAAGAAGTTGAATATTAGTTCCATGTAACCTTTGAGAATTGAAGTACGCATCGCTGCCACGTTATCGAGTACACTGAATAATTAATATGTAATACATCTTTGCAGCGGCTCTAAGCATGAACAAACATTCGGACGACAGCTCATCTTCCATTTGCGAAATTCGCATTCCGAAAACTGCCAACGTTTCAAAGTATCAATCCGACAGCGACGATACCAATCAGACCAAACGTTTCGCGCATTTTCCAAACTTAAATAACGTCACTAATATCGAGAGCGATTCGGTAAATGAAAATTTTGTGCCAAGAGCGAACACTAGACGCAAGAGGAAGTTTAAGAGAATGGCAATCGACTCGGATTCTAACGCGTCCACTTCTCAAGCAGTGGCAATTATGTCGACTTCAACGTTCAGCGGAAAGAAACGCATCTTTCGAAGCGATTGTAAAAATAGATACGGCGCTATATGGTAAGGAAATGAGATGTAATTATTTTTTTCCTGTCCGTAACAAAAAAAAAACAACGAATATATTTGCGTAATCACATTCCAGGTGTGGAAAACGTAAAAGATCGTGTAGAGAACGTTCGATAGATTGCGAAATGAGAGTGTCCAAACCAACGAAAAATGCAAAACCGAAAAATCGAGATAAAATGCAAGGCGAAGATACTGTGGATTGTTCTCGTGTATCTAGTTCCAGCATTTCGTCCAGCGATTCGGAGGCAGGTCTCATTACAAATGATGAGGATAGAGAAGGTATGTCGAGGAACTCGAAAGTGGTACAAGATATCACGCAATATATTATAAATTACATACCTAATTCTTCCAGGAGACGACGAACAGTCTGATTGGATCGGAGAGTCGAGTTGGCGGGATGACGGAGAAAGCACCAGCGACGACATAGCCACGTCGGATTCGACCTTCCAAATGATATTACATGGTGAACACTCGGTTGCGGAAGCTAAGAAAAATTACAGACAAAGAATACCGCGCTTTCGCGATATCTATCAAAGCGGTAGAGAGATCCGTGCCGGGCGACGCCACGTCGACAACAAGCCCGGTTACTCCATCGTAACGTCGGCCAACGAAAAAGTCTCGCGATTCCTGCAGGATCCCACTCAGAGCGAGCTGAAACTCCATCCTATGCGACAACCCGAGCGAGAGAAGCTGCGTCGACTCGCCAACTTGTACAGTTTAAGCATGAAGGGCGATCAAGGCTGTCCGATATTATACAAGACGCGACATACCACGCAGGCCGTATGCGTGGATCAGGTATCGTTGAATAGACTCTCAGACTACAAGAGACTGCGTAAAACTCCTCCGAATTCACCGAACTCAGACTCCACGATGCAAACCGAGGATCCTCAGGTTTCCAACACGTGCTTCAGTCCACAAATCATAAATCAAGCGCAAAGTAATCTGGGGTCTATACAAGCGAACGTACAAACATTTTCTTCGCTCGAATGGGAAAGCGAAACTATGGACATTGAAGTACAAGGAAAGCCAAAGTTTTCTGATTTTGGACATTCCAAATCTAGTTAAATGTATACGTATATATTTATTGTTTTTTCTGACTGTATATATATGTATATGTTCATGTATACGCAAGTTTTTTTGTATAAATTCTCATGTTATTAGAACTGTTAGGAAAGGATAATATTTATAATCACACGACGCAAAGAAATCCTACTTTGTATAAATAAGTATATTACTGTAACTTTTAATTAATAAATATAAATTTAAAGTTATATTCACATTATGTATATTAATATTGTAAAAATTGTAATATGTATATGCAAATGTTACGAAACTGGGCTAAATTACAATATATCAAACTAATGTGATTCAGAATCAAATTCACTTTCATATTTATATTAAAAAGATAGAATAAGTTTACTCATATAACATTATACATTAACTTTGTCGCTTCCATCATTTACATGTTTAACATTTTATATTACAATACATTATAATACATAATTTATTGTACAATCAATGTTTAATTCCAAAATAAAATTTTTTAAATCTTTAATAAGTATCTATTACAAACATTAAATGGATTGGACTATCAAATTGAGGTATTAAAAAAACTTAGAAATATTGTTTACTGCAATCTTATGATATTATAATAAGATTCGAATAGAAGCTCATGGTAAGATCATGTAATCTACAGTTTAATAATGAAACTGAAATGATGCTTCCTGCTAACGCAAGTGATTAATAACATACATCCCATTTTAAACAGAAAATCACAGAGGTGACATTAGAGACTATTGTATCTATCAGCTCATCTTATATCACTATTAAAATTAATGAAATTGACGAAATTAATTTGCCTAACCTTGTAGTTTCTTAGCTGCCAAAGCATTTTCATTGGCAGTTATTTGAAATTCTTGAAAACGTTGAGACACCCTCTGATTCATTTTCAGGTATTTTTCCATGCAGTTAAGGGCGCATTTCTCCTCTTTGACTCTAACTTCTCGCGTCGTGAAGTCTGTTACGCAGTCGATGAAGCAAATTTCGGAGAGTTTGTTGTACGAGGTTAAGAAATCTCGAAACTGTAAAACACATATATAGTATTCAAGTTACATTGTTTGTGCGTAGCAGTCATTTATATCGTCTTATTGAAGACAGAAGAAGCGCGTAAATATCATTCATATTTCACGCATAACATTTATATTCTTAGGCTCTTATACATTTATACTACTTATAGTTTAGTAAACACATTGTTTCAGGTACTGGAAATACATACAGATTTAATTTGATCGGCGTCCACGTCAGTCGGAACTTGCATCGCCATTGTCAGAACTCAATATTTGCGCAAAAAATCTTTATTAACTGCCAGCAACCAGTATCGGTTTTTGGTTATTTTTCCTCCGTTTCAATCGGTCTCTGACGGGCGATCTTGAGGTTAGGAAGCACGTGCGCACAACATGTCGCCAAATATAACAAGTCATTTCTGCCAACTCAAGTAGCCTAACATCGCAAGAAACAAACGGATATATTAAATAATTTTCATGTATGTATTTATTTATTATATCTGTCATATGTTGTGAGTTTTCTTTCTATGTTATACGATTTACCACGTACGCGTACGATAATATCAAAGTTATACGTCAAATCTTCATGAAAAAATATTCAAATAATAAAATTTGTATTAAATTTTAGTTTTATAGATATATTTATTTTCTAAACATATATTCTGTTAATTTTTATATTTTACTGTCAATATTTTCGATTTTTGGTTATTAATTTAAACTTATCAACCTATTAAATGTAATATATGACAGATAATTCTTTTTTTTTTTTTTCATTAATTTAAACATATCCCAGTGAGAAATGATTGGTCAAATCGATGTCGAATCAATATCGATTCGATGTATTTTGCGTCGAAAAGACATTATACGTAGACATCGATTCGATGTCTTTTCGATCATCATTTCTCACTGGGTAAGCATTGCACTTTGAGAACAAATTGTGTCAACTATTTTAATTACTGACGTCCGCCGTATTTAAAATTTTTTTTTCTTACGTATTCATTGGCTTCTATTGGCGTTCTTAAAGTGTTCCCACTCGAAATGGTTTTCTGCGGTTGGCAACGCGGTTGTTTGAATGAAATTTTAAACCACAGGACGCTCGTCCGCCAAATTAGTGTGATTCCTTCGATGTCATTCGTACACATACATCGTATACACACATCGCTCTTGAATTCGGGATTTTCACGCGGTTGAGAAACGCGGTCTCGCCACCTTCGAGCGACTTATCGATTGGATCTGCCGTTCGAAAACGCGGGAGGGAGAAAGAGAATGAGAGATACGCGAGAACGACACGGGAAACTCGTTCTCGCTCGAGTTTCGGATCCAGCTGCTGCCGTGCCGCAGCTGCATTTAAAAGGTGAGTCCGCGGAGAAATTTTTGGGCGGGAACCGAACGCGCGGTGAAAGTCAAACGGCCGCGGCCGGGCCGATTAAACGGCCCGTCCGATCGCCGTTTCTGGAAAAAAAAAAAATCGGCGGTATTGGCGGCGCGCGTCCCCGCGGCGACGAATGTACGGCAGATGCGCCGTATCGACGCCGGATCGAGCGGCGCGAAAAGGGCCCGCGCTGCTCGCCTATCGCGCTGCGCGCCATATTGCTTTCGAAACGACCGACGACATGTCATTATCGCGTTGTTTTATTTAACGAGGGAAGCAGTTTTCCGCTGAATATAAAGAAAGAAAAAACGCTGTCTCTGAACGGAGATCACTTTCGATGATAATCTTTGTCTCGCCTTTTCCTTTCCTTAAAGCCTACTTCAGACGATCCGTAAATCGGACGAAGAATGTAAGTAAAACGGTACGTTTTTATTTATGACTTTTCACATTTAAATATTTTACATATAGAAAATTATGACGTGTATATTAATATGGTGTGTATATTTGGACTCTTATGTTTTTTTGGCAAACATAGGCATTATAAATTTTAAAGTCTATTCTAAATTATAGATTATATACCCAGGTAGAACAAGAAATCAAAGATGTCAAAATGATATCAAAATGACTTTAAAATGTTATTATTGTGATTTTATCACTGCATTAACGTTATCTTATCAATATGATGTCATTTTAATTTTTGTTCTACCTGGGTAAATTATTAATTGCATAAATTATATAAGTATAAATGTCATAAATAGAAAAATGATAAGTAGGACACTACATGCTGAATTTCAACATGAATTATAAATTATTAATTGCATATAAATTACAAATTAATAAATAGATATGTTATAAATGGGAAAATGACGAGTAGAACACTATGCTGAAGTTTGACACGAATTATAAAGACATAGATGGATTTAGAGCGAGTTTTTGTGCCTTCAGCTCGATCCGTCTTGACGATCCTTATTTCGAACTCGAGGTTCATGCCAATGGCAGAAAATCGAGTCGGGGGAGAGCGGGAAGCGTTCTATCGCTCAGTTCAGCCGGGTTTCCGTAGCGTCCGTTCCGCACGACCATCTCCGTAACGTTTCGTCTCCGTTACGGTAGCGCGAGCCCGGGACAGCTGACAGCCGAGGGCTCCTCGCGAGCCCGACGAACCTGAAACACGCTGTATGTACGTAGTACATACGTTCCAAGTCGCGCACGCCTGAGACGAACTTCGGACAAAAGCGCGCGCGCGCGTTAAATCGCCCGTTCATACTTTTCTCCCGGTTTTCTCGGAATCCCACGCGACAATTAACAATAAATAGAATTTTGTTTTTTTTCCGAATATCCGGGGGCAGAGGGGAATGATGTATCGCTCGATTGTTTACCGCGCTAATTCGCGCCGCAACACCGCCGTAGATTTATAACCTCCGTTGCTAACACGTCGCCGCTGCCATGATTGTAAGTTATAGCGATTCACGCCGATTTAAACTTTATTTTTTTCCTTTTTTCCATATATATATTTTTTTGTTAAAAAGATATATTATAATATATATATGTCACATATGGAGAAAATCGAAAGTGTAATTTAATATAATATAATTTTTAATATTTAATTTCAAATTTAATTTTTTAAATTTAAATGTAATTTAATATGACATAATCTTAATTTTATTTAATATGCACTGCGTAAACATGTAAGGAGACTTTTTATGATTTAATTCTGATATCATAACAAATACAAAAATACTTTATCACAATATTTTTCAAAATTGTTCTTTTTATTTTTTTTATTTTCAATTTATTAATATATTTTATATCAGAATATTATTTTAATACATCTAGAAATCTACTTGAAGTTTTGTCTCGGAATTTTCTCGATAAATAAAATAAATAAAATAAAAGTAAATGTATTAATTTTTCATGGTATTAATTATTTTCGTTGGTTATTATTGTCAGCACAATAGTACATCGATTTATTATTACCTTGTGTTGATATAATTTATGCCGTTTGATGTCTCAGGGAACTAAATATCGCAATCGTGGAAGAACCGCCGTCGTCGGTGTATCCTCGAGAAACGTTTCTTCCGAGCGACGCGCGAAGTCCATACTCGACGGAAAAAAGTGCGTACCCGCAGGAACGTCGTCGCAAAAGATGCGATCTTCGAAGGACGGAGACGCCGTAAAAAGTTGCGCGACGAAGTCGCGAGGCCTTCGGGAACGGCGGCTTCTTTCGCGAAGGGAAGATAAAATGGTGCGCGACGACGTGAAGCACAAGGTTCACTTGTCCGACAAGGCCAGCGTCGCCAGCGCGGGCAACAATGATCCGATTTACATTTTACGGAAGGAAATACACAACTGGAGAATAACCGAGCAGCTAACGGATAGATTTGAGCACGAATCTCGCTTTACTGAAGATGAGACGGAGAAGAGTTTCGTCCAAGGTAAAAAATATACGATAAATAATATACGATAATATTTAATAACATAGTATATGTAATAATGTTTTAAAACGAATAATTGTCATAAATTTACATGGTATTTTCTAATTATTAATTTTTTTCGTCTAATAATTTGTTTTTAAAATAAATTTAAAATTGTAAATCGCAGATTTAAATAGAAATATAAGTTGATAGAGATGAAATTATTATTGAGAGTTCTCCCGTCGTTCCAAGATTTATCTTATAACTTTAAGGAAAGCCATACTTAATGATAAATTTTCATAATTTTCAGAGAGCCACGATCAAGCAGGCGTTAAAGATCCAGATCCAGATGTTCTCCACGAATTGCCGAGTTCCACCGCCATTGATCGTTTAACGCGGCGCACGTGAGTACATTTAACTTTCTTATCGGGAATGCGATCTTTATATTTATTGAAATTTTACATATGCTGATGCGAAGACATGCGCGTGTTTCGCGGAAACGAATTATTATTCTGAATTACGTTGTTGAGATAATCACGCGCGTTTATTAAGAATTCAAGCGATTATACTTTGTAATATATTACGAGAGACAGGAGATGACGATTGCAGAATTTGCCCGGTTGAGTAATAAAATCCTTTTTTTAGAAACGATCGGGTTTCATCTTCCGGCGAGTATCTACGTGTAATATTCGCGGGTATCGTCGATATACGCGTAATTCAATCGTCCGTTCCATCCTGTATTTATTTTTCTCGCGGCGATAGTTGCGCAAACGACTTTTTCCGTCGATCAGCGGAGCGGATTGCGTCCGCTCGCTCGCTCGCTCGCTCGCTCGCACACCGCGAGAGTTATCACGGCGCGAGTTATTTTCTCGCCGTGACTTACAATAAACCCCGGTCTTTGCCCGGTGCGGTTCACCGGCGCGTTGTTACCCGCCAGTGATTTCTTGTCAGTGTCCTAGGTAGAGCAGCGGCTCAAGAAAACGAGGTAAGTGAGCAACATTTCCGCTTGCAGTGCACGCGCTTCGTTCTCGCGGCTGTTTTCATACACGCACGTTTTCTATTGCATGCACGGAATCCGGCGGGCGGTCGAGCCGAATCGGCCTCGAACAGATCAAGAGAGAGAGATGGAGAGAGACCTCGCGTCTCTCGTTACGTAAGTAACTGTAAATAAAGAATGAGAGAAGCACGGCTGTGCGTCTTCGCCCGCTGCGCTCGCACACCCGCCGAGAGCAGGACTACGTCATTCTGGAATTTTCGAAAGTTTCGTCCAACCGGTTCCCGATCTCGGCGCGCAAGCCCGAGAGACCCGTTCGTGACTCGCCGCCGATAATGCCCCCGCTGCGGTAGGATGCACACCGCGTACCGTTTGCTGGGAGCCGATCGTCGTTCACCGATCCCCCGACGTTCTCATCGCGCGAGAGCGAGAACCTTCCGCAATCGCGGCTCGCGAAATATACAACCCGGTGAGAAATTATTCGACTCGACGGTTCTTTCAATCATCGTATACTTATTGAATTGTATGCGCGTATATTTCGCGAGTCGCGATTGCGGAATCTCTGCGTCTCTACGCGCGACAATTTGCACGAAGCGCCAACGTTTCGTCACATCCGTGGAACGTGAGGCTCCGCTACCTGAGCAGAATTATTCGTCTCAAGTCCTCGATATATCGCGGCAATGTAAATATCTCTCGATTACACTGGGAAAAATGTTTTGTTCTGTAAACTAAAATTTTGTCGGAACGACAAAACATTTTGGTGCAAATATGCCCAACAAAACTGTTTATTTGCTTATATTTTGTTAAATTATTTGATCTAGAGAACAAAATATAAAAATTCATTTAATAGAAATAACTAAAGATTTTATTATATTAACGGCCAGTTTTTCCAACTTCTTGATAAGTTAATTAATAATTAAATCATACATCTGAACTTGAAGATAAAATATATTTAATTTGAAGATAAAACAAAGACAGACATATGATTTAACTGTTAATTAGTTTACCAAGAAATTGGAAAAACCCGCCCTAAACAAGATACTTTTGATTGGTGTTAAAAAATATTTCAACTAAACAGTTTGGTTGGAGATATTGCGTCTTAAACATTGAAAATCAAAGTAATTCATTTTTTTATCATACGGTTATTACAGATTTATATTACATTTATGTCATGCATCTTTACTTGTACAAAGTATAAGTAAGAATGAGCCGTATGTAAAAAATTCCCCAAAAATCGCAGCCCGTACGTCACTCAATTTTTTTCCCCGGTGCACAAAGAGACCTGAGACGCCGGCGATTACTTACATTCGCAAAATCGGCGGACGAAACGGCCGTCAAACGCGACACGTGCGAGAAACGACGCGAACCGGGACGCACGGGACGGAATTGCAATTCCGCGCCGTGACACGGCGGAGAAACGACTTTGCCTCCACGGTCGAGGACGAATTCGGCGATTCCCGCGCTCGTCATTCGGGACACGACGCGGCGCCGAAAATATATTTTTACTACACGAGCACGCGAGCCGCATGCGTCGCGGCTCATTAAGCACAGGCTGGCTATTGTTCTCACTAACCTACAGCACTGTGCGTCTCATTATCATCTTTCACTCGTGACGCTACTGTTAAAAAGCCGGCTGGAGGCCGGGGATACCTCGTATCTTTCGCGCGCGCGCGCGCGCGCGCACCTTCACGAAAACCGCTTGAAACGCGCCGCATCTCGTGAGACTCTTCCCATCCGACGAGACGTGGATGAATTAACCTTCGTCAATTTTTCTCAGTTGTTTTGGATTGTTTTTCGGAAACCCCACCGGTTTAATAGAGAGCAAGATCACTCCCAACTGTTAACGCGAAGCTTCTTACGATTAAATTAGTCTAAATTTAAATTAGACTAATTAAAGTAGTTAAATTAAAGAGAAAATCTCGTAATACGCTGAAGCAAAGAATAGGAGGTAAAAAAATGGCCAACTTACGAGCGACTTATAGGTGTTAAATGTAATACATTATTATTAAATTTTAATACAGTGATAACATTAGTAAACGTTTCGACCTTACTTAACCTTCCTCAGTACATAGTCATAATGAGAATTAATTCGATTAATATACTCTTAAATTAATTTTTATTATGACTATGTACTGAGGAAGACCAAGTAAGGTCGAAACGTTTACCGATGTTATCAATGTATTAAACATTTACCACGTGTAAGTGGTTCGTAAGTTGGCCATTTTTACCTCCTATTATTAGTCTAAATTAGTCTAAATGTCAAGTAATTCTCTCTCTCTCTCTCTCTCTTTCTGTCGGTGCTTCGAACCTTCATTCTTATTTCCTAGAAATATCGGTAACGCGAGAATATCGAGCTGATGTTTCGAATGACGTAATTTAATTAGGTGGGTCGGTAAGGTCAAAAGTCGAATAAGAATTAAAAGATTAAGCCCGATATGGATTTCGAAATTGAGGTCCCGACCTTATGTCTGAGAATTAAATCCCTGGTAATCAGGACCCGGTTTTAATTTCGTACGACGAGTCCCATATCGATTCTTCTCGATTTGCATTCATGTCCATAAAGCTAATGTAAGCGTCGTTACGAAATACAGTTTCGGAGATGCGACTTTTCTGGATTCTTTTTTTTCGCCATAAATATTCATGCCCGCCTATTTAAAATCGAGAGACGGCGACAAAGTGGCACGATTCGCAAACAATGCAGGCGAGGTTTAAAATTAGACTGCCGGGTGATGATTTCCGCGGCGGCGCGCAATCCTTTCCTCGAACGTTCCGCGGTTTCGGGCTTTCTTTCGCCTGCGTCAGCGCTAAGGAGACAGTTTCGTGTAACATTGCGCCACGGCGTGTTCGAGCGCAGTCAGCTCTCATCCGGATAATGATGTAGGTTAGGTTCCCAAGCGGTATATATCGCAAAAATCAACATTCTTCGCGGAGCCGCGCGAGGCTCGCAAAAAGCGTAAACCGGTTTGCCTCGTAAATGGCACACGGGCGTGCGAACGGGAGACACGACGCGCGCGCGCGCGCGCGCGCCCTGCGGATAAAGGAGCACGGAGGATGCCTCGGTGCTTGCTTTGTGTGCAATTCGCTTTTCTCGGATTTCTGCGGTTTCGGCCCCGCGAGCGTGTAAATCACGCGGCCGCGAGAGACGAGGTCGTATGACGCGAACGAGGAAGGGAAACGTCGGTCTCGTTTAATCTCTCGTTTCACGTAGCCTGCGGACGAGCCTGAACGTCTCTCGTTGCAAGACACGTTGGATTTTTTCAAGCCGCGCACGTCAGAATTTTTACCGACTCTGCTAATTCCTGCGAAAATACGTCGAAACGGGAGAGACGGGCAGCAGGTCCCGTTCGAAAAAAAAAAAATATATATATATATATATATATATATATATATATATGGTCTCGGCAGCCTTGGCGCGAATTCAGGAGAACCCACGACGGATTTTAGACGCGCGGGATTTTTTCAGCGACTTGCAAAAGGATCGTTACTCTATTTATATTCGGAACCGGTTTGTCATTTGCCCCAGTTTGCACCGGTACACTTAACTCACATCCACGGCGGATCTAGACTCGACTTTCCCGATCTTCGTGTCTTTCACGGCTTCCCGCGAGGAAAAAAGGGATCCCGAGACGCAATTACTTTGTATTAATTGCCTCGCGGGGAACGCGAATGTAGGCTTGAGCTGCCCTGGACGGGTTATATTCTCTCTTTTCCTCTCATATCCCCAGAGAAACATTGTTGCAAAAAAACCCCCTCCGCATATAATCCGACGTAGTTCGACCTCGAGCTCGAGCGCGTCCTGTTAGCCCGGTTTTACAGCCCGATAAGACGGATAACGCGGGGCCCACGTGGGCTTTAAGCGTGGAACGAAAACGGCGATAAAAAAAATAGGAGGAAGAAATGGGAACTCCTAGCCCCGGACTCGCGGTAGACGACGAATTTCCGGTTTCGTCGGTACGTTGACCCTGCCGCGCTCGAGGGACCGTTCTATGTAGGTTATGTTTGTCTATGCTTTCTCTCCGACGCCGGGAGAATCCACGTCGCCTCCGACAAAACCGACCGGCGCGGCTGACGTCACGGAGTCGCGCGAGCGAGCGCGCGACGTCAGGTGAAGGAAAAAGAAAAAAAAAGGAGAGGCGGGGGAAAAAAGGAAAAATAATCGGCTGGCGGCCGCCGCGCTTTCTTGGCCGCCGCATCGTCGGAGATTCGCACGGCGCATTTAGCGCTCTAAATATGGCCATCCGATTCTCCGCCGCGGTGTTTATGTTGCGCGCGCGCGGCTTTTTTTTCTCGCGCTGCGCCAGCGGTTGAGAGACGGCCGGACGTATGCGCGATACGTGCGCGCACACGTGTGTATGTATCGTATGTACATACGCGGAGCGCTAAACGCGACGCTAAACAAAGACGGTAGGGAAGGATCGGGCTTAACGCCGCGTGAAGCCGCGCATCCGTGTCTCGCGTTTACCGCTAATCGCGGCCATCCGATCGTCGCGATAAGCGCCGTACGTGATCTACGTGCCAAGCGCGAGTCAACCTTGGAGATCTGACGGTACATTTCATGCTAAACGCGAAATGAATTACGAGACGTGGCCATCGGGGACCGGGGACCGATCTTATCTCGAGGATGGAATTTAAAGATTGACAGAAATGTCGGGGCCGACAGGGCATATGCTAAACTCGTCGCTCGTCTCCGTTATTAAAAGACTGACATAATCGGCCGGCGCGAGAGAGCCCGCGTCCAGCCGAGCACGTAGAATGCCGCTTATGCGAATGCGCGCGCGCGCGCGCGTCGCCGCGACGCTACGCAACGCTACGCAACTCAACGCGGCGACACGCTCCACCGAGTAGAGTTCGCCAGCCAGCCAGTCAGCCGCACGTTTTTTACGTAACGCTACGCGTAACGCTGACGCGCGTGACGTCAGCTCGTTCGGCGTTGCGCCAGCCGACCGCCGCCGCCGCTGCCGACGGCGACGACGACGACGACGACGACGACGAAACAATCGAAGGAGAAGGGAGGCGAGCGGTACGGCCGCTTGGAATTCTTGCGAAGAAAGCACGCACCGGGCATAGCCGAGCGCGACCGAACGCAACCGGCGACCGACCGACCGAACGAACATCGTGTTCCTCCGCGCCTTCGCGCCTCACTTCACGCCGCGGCATACTTGCACGAGGCGGCAACGTCGCGAGCGTCTGTTAGGTTCAAGGGTACGGAGCGGAGGTTGGCTTCGTCTCGCCGCCTCGTGC
>VBVQ01000772.1:0-22942 GCA_011636635.1 Tetramorium simillimum | reverse complement strand
CCACCGCCGCCCCGTCGCGGCGTCGGCGGTGGCGGCGGTGGCGACGGCGGCAGCCGCGACCAGCACATTGGGCCGTTGTTTCGCACACGCGCGCGCGCGCGCGCGCGAGACTTCGCTTCGTCCAACGGGAAACTCGAAAGATGCGCGACGTCGCGTCCCGCGCTTTGCTGAAGGCATGGATGTTCTTTGTAGTCAGGCCGTTGGAACAAACGAGCGAAACTGGCGGTGTGGATGAATGAAAGGAATCGGACGACGATAGCGCGCACCCTGCAAGCCAATCGATGCGTCCGATGCCTTCTTTTAGACTTTAATATCTATTTTATTGAACGTTTCTACTTCTACGTTTGTGTAGAATATTTCTTGTCGGAGAGAAGAAGGTCTTCAAAACCAAGATTTTTAATATTATTAAAAACTGAACCTGCAAACTTTATCTTTCTTTATCTGTAACACGATTATTTCAGTTGTTTTTATCTTCGTATTAATATATTTACTATCAAATGCGTTATCAAATCTCTCCAGAAATTTTTAACACCTGGTGAACACGTCATGATGAGTGATTGCAGATATGTAAATAAAACGATGATTCAAAATGGCAACTTTCAGGCACGTGCATTTTCAAACACAGATACACGTAATAACGTTCCCGTGTGTCGGACGAGTGCGGACGAGACAATACACGTTTCATTGCGGTTAAAGGGGCATCCGGTCTTTTAATTGGATTCCCTGAATTTTCAAGCAACGAGAATATTGCGCCGCACATGTCCGATAGATTCACGAAGGATCTATTGGAGACAGAGCACGCTTAATATTTTATACATATATTGTCAGTTTGATGAAATGAAATTGAACAAATATAAAACGATAACGCAATCTATAAAAGATTTATTTACTTTATGACAATATTTATTGTGAGATATTCTCTTTTCTTTTTATAATTTGTCATTTATAATTTTATGTCAAAGAGAAATAAAATGAATTCTTTTCCTTAAATTAGAAAAATTATTTTGAATACAAATTTCGAAAAATTAAAATTATTATAAGTATTAAAATATTTTTGTAGAGATTGAAATCAGAAAAATTCTTTTTCATTCAATTTTTTAATCATTTAAGTAAAAACGCATTTAAAACATGAATATTAAAGATGTCAAAATATTTTATAAGCTTTATGAAATTAAATTTATGATTTTACAAATTCAATTTTCCATTTTTGATATTTTATACACTTGATTTAAACACTAGAAATTATTAATTACACGCATGCACATGTGTCTGTAATGAAATCTTCGATATATTTTAATAATTCATTACGTTAAATCGATATACGCCTACGATTCGAAAATGCACGATTTTGTTAGTTAGCCATATCGAGAGCTATATGAATAAAGTATTTATTATAATGAGGACCCACAAAAAAATCAATTTTGGACGCACGTGCAAAACAGAAGGATTGATAAGATATCTCTTTATCAGTAGCGGTAACGTACGAGGCGAAGATGCAAAAATTCTCAGGCACCCTAGAAAAATCGCTCTTTGTTCGCGATTCATATTATACATTGCGCATTCATTGGATAACATCTGCTTAAATAGCACAATGGTCTTACGCGTTTCGTTGAGTCCCTTTTATTGCGTCTCAAAGAGCCTCGCCGATCCCCAAAAAAGGGTCGCCCCTTCGAAAATCTTTAAGACGGCCCCGACATCTGTCCTCTTCGGCTGGCCAGAGTAGGGAAAGGGAGGTTCGCACGTGTCTCTCTCTTCCTTCGCCCTTCTACCCCTGTGGAACCCGAAAGCGTGGCTCATTGTGTACGGCCCGCGCGAAACGGGAAGTGGCAACTGACATCTGCTTTGCGTCACACGTGATTTGTGGGTCGAATTATTTTTCAAGGTTCCAACGAGATTCCATCGTTGTCGCAGCCGCCGAATCGCCCTTTAAAAATGTACGATAGGTGTATAAGCACGATGCGACGTAGAAGAGGGAAAACAGAATGTTACGTAGAACGGAATTAAATAAAAATGCTCATATATTGCAATTATTAACATTGACAGAATATAATTAGCATATATAATGTATATGCATTAATCTTCGACTCGATTTAAGCAAAATTCGAAACAGTAGGAGTATCTTTGGTGTATCAACTGCCGACTAAGAGTGAAAAACGTCAGCCTCTTTAGCTCAGTGGCAGAGCACTGGTCTCGTAAACCAGGGGTCGTGAGTTCAAACCTCACAGGAGGCAAATTATTTTTGTTGAATATTCTGCACTTTTGTACAATATTTTATGCAATTCTCTTGCTGGCTTTGATTTATTTTTTTTTTACCTCGGCAAATCGTTAATTTTTATTATATAACGATTGTTAATAAAAAGTATATAGCGTCTGACATGCAAATTTTTAGAAACACATCGATATTGGATTTTGTTAGTAATATATTTTTAATCTAATTTGCTGTAAAATAAAACGACAAAAATTAATTTGCCTTCACATGTACGACTCAATGAAAGAAGCTGTTAACAGATCAATAGCTGCTCTGCTCCGGCGAAGAATGTATCTTCGTTAAAGTATAAAGTGCGAGAAAAATAGCGGAGTATCGGATCGGCTGAGTCTGCGATAAAGGGGCGATTTAGGAGTGCGAGGGATGAGATAGATTCCGGCAATTAAAACGAATCGCGAGCCAGAAAGCCTGAAGGGCGGAGGGACGGAGGGGGCGGCGGCGAATCGGTATTCGGTCCGCATTCGCGGTCTCGGACACGAATGCGACTCACGTACAGCCGAGGGGGAGGGGGGGGCACCCGGTCCGGTTCTCGATATTCAGGAGTGTTACCCCGAACAGCGTGCCGTGCCGTTTCCGTAAAACGTTCGCAAAGCGAGAAAATCGCGAGCAAGAGAGAGAAACCGAGAGAGATAAAGAGAAAGATAGAGAGAGAGAGAGAGAAGTGAGGATAAGTACACGTAGGGAGTTCGGGGGTTATACGAGCGGAATCGCGACGAGGGGACAGGGGTTGAACGTTCCTGGGAACGTTCGCTTCGTCGGCGTCCTGCCTTCTACCCTCCATCCCCTTCGCCTTTGCCCGTTTTCGCAGCGCCCGCTGCTGCCCGCCGCGACGCCGAGAGCGGAATACTAATTTTTACGTCGGAGACACGAAGAAACGCGCGCGCGATCGATCCGCCGGTGCCACCGCCACCGACTTCCGCCGAGGGGGTTGCATAGCGTACAGCGCATATCGGGGGTGCATGACCGAGTGCTACGGCGGTTAGGGGTTAACAGCGCGCTGCACGACGCAATTTTCTCTCTCTCTCTCTCCCTCTCTCTCTCTTTCTCGACGACGTGGAATGTCGTTAACCCTTTGCGCTCCGCTTCGCCTATCTTATGACACCAGCGACGTGCATTCGCTAGCATATCGGCGCCTCATCGACGAGCGGAGAGCGAGCGGCTATTGAATAAAAAATTCTCCATCACGCGCGCGCTTCAAGAAGGCTTTCCGCCGGGGACAATGCATGTAAAATGGATGGTGTGATACGCAGAAACGGGTTACCTCATCGAATAACAAAAGTCACATAAATTAATACGAACGGAACTTTTCAATTTGATTATCATCTAATTACTTATCGTTATGCAAACAAATCTTATCCAAGTCACGGGCATAATTATTACATATACTTCTTATATAATTTTTATTAATTTAAAAAAAATACGTAATTTAATAATTAAAACATTTAATTATATTATATAATTATGAAATTCATAACATTATTTTTCTGTGCATCTCATATTTTCTTAGCTGATGATATTTCACACCACACGTGGAAGTAAATTTAAATCAAAGTAGTTTAGATTTCCTTTGCGTAAACAAATGTTGCACAAATAGTTCCGAGAAGCAGCGAGGGTAGATTGCGATCCGATGAAGATTTACGAATTATTCCGCGTCCCTTCGTCCAATCGCGAAAAGACGTGCGAAAGGTGCGATCGGCGATTCGCGTCACGTACCGGAGCAGTTTAATTCGCCGGGGAATATCGTCGCGGGCTCTTCTTTCGCGCGCGGGGTCTCGTAAAAGGCGCGCGAGGAGCTTCTCTCCGTCGATCGTGAAATCCGGCCGCATAGTAGGTAGTTACAGCACTGGTCGCGATCCAAAACCGGTTTTACCCGATCGGAGGACTTTAGGCGATTGTGCTCGCGACGTGGGCGAGGTAATGGTTCGTCGAAGTCAGGCGAAAACGTCCAAGTAGCTCTCGGCTTTGAGGCAAAAGCGAAGGCGACTCCTCGGCGAGACACACACTCGGCGGATTCGGCATGCGAAAATTTATACGGCTCCGCGCCAGTCGCCAAGATCAAGGATCGCGAGATGAAACGCTCGCTGTCGTTTGGGATAACCCGTTCAAAGTCGGTCGACTCGCTCACGCGGGATTTACATATACGCGCGCAGCCTGATGTAACGCTTTCCTCCTTAACGTTTCTTCCTCGGTGTGTTACGTGTCGCTTTTTAGTAGATTCACGCGCGCGTTAATATGCATACGGAATAACAGTGCCTTCGGCACTTATCGCGCAGGAGGATTTACGTTCCTTCGAGGCCCGACCTATCTCGCGAGGAAAATGCAAATCCACCGTTTCTGATGCGCCGCGCATTTCATCGCTGGGATGTTTCTTCTCGCGTATGCGGAGGGTTTAAAGGCGCAATTTCGCGATACCTGCGTTCATCATATTTCACGTTTATCGCGGTATTAGATGCTGCGATATTTCACGAAGGTGCATCAGGAAATGCTCAGCATTAACTGCTCAGAAAAGATTACCTTCGTCGCTCGATCTTTCGGGAACCCGCTACTGCGGTTGTTAGACACGGATTCACTGTATTTAACATTCACTGTATTTAAATAAATGTATAGATGATGGACGATACGTCAATATTAATTTTTCGTCGTTAGGCAAAAGCGTCCATACCGCGCAACGTGGAGAACATTGCGACGGAGGAACCGAAAATTCCGAGCTCGTCGCTGCATCTCGTCGTATTCGTCGTTCGCGCGGTTATCCGCTCGCGTTGCGGGTATGCGCCGTGCATTCTCGCTGCTATAGTATTCTAGTATTCCGCGGCGTGCTCAGGGCACCCTCGGAACTACGAGGCCTACGTGACCGGCATCGAGCACCGTCGCGATGATTCTCTCTCTCTCGAAAAAGAGTCGCTTTCCACAACCCACGAATCGCTAAGTATTCTGTAATTATGAAAGCGCGATGATAAAAAAAATAACGTTGCTATTTGCGGGGAGAACGATTGGAGCCATGTGCGATCCGATTCGTCTCTCATTTCACGCTTTTGGAGGATGAGTTTGAAAATTATTCGCTTCGACAACGTGAACTTTTGTCGACGAGGCGACATTGTCGTTGGCGAATGCGAAAAGACAAAGAGACCCACAAGAATATATTATGTGCATGTTCTATAAATTATATAAATTTTTCTAAAAATAAATTCATATAATTCGTGTAAAATTTATCTGTCAATTTGCGATATTTGTTTCCCAATAATAGATGATCAAAAATTACATCACATAAAAAATTCATCCATAATTTCATCCAGCCATATTGCATTTTGCTGTATAATTATTATAAAAGATAAATTGTTGTTGAATTGTCACTAAATTATAACGGGCGAATATTATTTTAACCTAAGACATTTCAGAAATCCGAATACAACCTGATACACCGTTTATTCAAATTTCAATATAATATGCAGTATTTCAGACAAATTTAGAGACAGATATTGCACACGGATATTATTACTTGCGTGTATATATATATATATCTGTGACAATTCCGCAATTCCGCAATTAAAATTTAAGGAAGACATAATTTTCAGAAGATAAAATCGCAAAGCAATGGAACGCCTCGTCCCACATATGCCATTCGCGGTACATAAAATTGCGCTTTGTTCGAATCACTTTAACGATCGTAAGCAACGAGCAGGAAGTACTCGGAGTTGTACTGCGAAGGATCGAAGGGCTTATCGCCGACGTCAACCCTACGATCCGAGGTAGCCCTGGAGGTTTAAAGTCGCCGCGAGATTTATGTCATCGCGACCGGCAGCACGCATCGTCCGCGTCGCGACGGGGGCCCGATCCACGTCCGTCTTTATTCGCGGGGCCCGATCCTTACGCGAGCCGAGGGGCGCCGCGTATCTCGGCGCGGCGATAAGCGCCTTATCGGCGCACCGGCTACAACGGAGCGTCGCTCGCTCGGCGACGCCGAGGGCGAGGGCGCGGTATCGGTATCGACACGCGAGGACAGCGTGACTCTCCCCGCGCTACGCGGAGCCAAGCCGAGCCGAGCCGGGCCGGACGGCCGTCGATCGATAGAAAAGTTTCGCGTGCTACGAGCTTCTCGCTCTCTCACGCGAGCCGCCGTCCGCCGCGCCGTGCAGTCGCGAGTGTTGCACGCGAATGTGTGCGAAATTTGTCGGACGTAGCGGGACAAAAATGCTCTACCTGGTTGCACACGAGTGCGAGTTCTCTGCATTTCTCTCGCCCCCTAAAATTATTCAGCGCGGATACGCCGAATTGAAGTTTAAGCCCGACAAACGCGTTTCGCAGGGGGATATATGTATATGCATTTGTGTAAAAAAAAAATTCGAAGCGTGGAAAACTTTTTCTACGACGTAATATTTTACTGGCCGGGGCTAATAATAGAGCTCTAATAATAGCCTTTCTTAACCACAGAACCATAACGGTAAAGTAAGTGATTAGAATATAATCTCGTGACTTGCTGATATCATTAAATAAATTCCTTCAAATTATATAAAAATAGTTCATTACTACATTTATAGCTTATTAAGATAAAACTTGTTAAGCTTATCAAGGTGTTTACCTAACATTTTATTAACTGATGTAAGAATTATTCTCAGAATTTTAGAAATCGAAATGATTTAAGGATAAATATTTATAGAATGTTTTTCTTGTTCATTCTTAAATTATAAATTTTTATGTGCGCATGAGAGAATGAAGATAAATATTTGATAAATCCATACTCGGGACAGTCTGGATATTTTTTTATCTAGAATACAAAATGTATGCAGAAAGAGCATTTGTTAATTGTCGAGGTTGCGCATCTCCATGAAAAGTAAAGGAAGAACGATACGATCTCCCGCGAGCGAATGTTCCGCAATGATATAAATATTTATTCGTGTGGCGTAGAAGCTCTTGCGATTTCGCGCACGAAATATTCATCGTCGCCCGTATCACGCTTCTCAGCGATAAAAACGTCGACGCGATGATGTGTCACCACATTGTACGCTATAGTACTAGGCGCGATACTATATCGCCGAATTGGCAAATAACTTTACCCCCTTACAACTGCTCGGGTATCCTTACAATTCATAATATCGCTACTACGTAGTTGAAAATCACGTCTCGCGCCGTTCGCCCGCGGAACTCGCTCATTGCCGCTCCGAAATCTAGTTCTAGATCAAGGCGGATCAAGGCGTTTCCTTTTACCGAGGGAAGAGAGAGAAACATTTATATATGATCGTAAATTCCTCACGGGGATCACTCATGTATATTTTCTCGCGATTCTCTCACTTTTCTGACATCATAATATAAGTATTCTCATGTGCGAATTTACCTTGGACTTACAAGGATCGGCCGTATCGTTCTCACAAATCGTTCTTAAATATTCAAACAGATGCAGCCTTGGAAACTTCCTTAGTAACTATTTCAAGAGTCACTTGATCTGAAAAGATTTTATACGCGCGCGAGCGTGCGTGTGATATATATATATAGAGCAGGAAATAGTTAAAACATTGAATTCACCGTCAACAATGCGTGCTCTCTCAAAGAGGGCACTGTAATAATATGCGTAATAAGAGACAGGGCCTCGACGTGTGCCCACGGAAAGGCGCATATAATGCGAGGTGCCGGCATAGTGCGCGAGTTGCAGCGGTGCAGAAGAACACGCTGACCTTGAATCCTTCCTTTTCGTCGTGGCCGCTGAGGACGAACGGCAAGAATCGGCGCAAAGAGAGAGGGAGAGAGAGACTCGCTCGGGCACAATGAGCTCCCTTCGCGTATTAAAACGAGAGTCCGTCCGTAGGAACGCGCGCAACAGAACACGGTAGAACTGCCATGTCGTTGGAATTAAATTGATGTTATTGTAGCAGCTCGCAAAGCGAGCGAGAGATATTGTCCGTCGAGGTCGTCGGGTGCGAAATGCCAACGTTGCTTTTCTAATTAAGAAGATATCTAATTTTAAACCGTATTTTAAAATTTTATTTTACTATTTTTTTTTATACATATTTCGTTTAGACGCTTGTTCATTTTTTGAGCATTAAATGTCTTTACTGCTCATCATCAAGTATTATTACTGCCAGAAAATAGAATTATCTTTCCGCACTTTATATACTGTTAAACGAAGTTTAACTGCAGCGATATACGTGTAGCTTTTATAGACTGTTAGCATAGTTGCGGCATGGAGGATGAATCATTTATGTAATAAAATCGCAACAAACTAGCGCATTGAAATGGCGACGAACTGGTGCAAGGTACTTTTATCTCGATCTCTTTTGCGTTTTAAATGGTGCAGAATGGTAAATTACTACTATTAGCGTACATTACATAAGTCTCATTAGACATAAACATGTTGGTTAAAGCAAGAATCCGTACAACCTCGTGCGATATTTCTATCGCACTTTTTACATCTCACAATGTTGTGTATCTCGCATTAAGAAACATTCCATAAATAAAGTAGCCTTGCATTGAGTAACATAATTGAATTTCTCACAGTAATGACAGAGTACGTGTTGGATTATGCAGAGTGTGCGCCATGAAAATGCACGATTATTTACGCTATTTATAGACGTTGTTTTCCCTAGAGGTAAAATTATCCTTTTTTTTTTCCCTCCTGCAATTGATCTTTCTCGTAAAAGTGCCGAAGATAGAAATAATTAATTGTCTCCAAAATAATAATCTTTAATTGGCGGAAACAATTAACTAGTACGTCCGGTTTTTTTTTTTCTTTTCTTTTTTTGGGATATTGATCAGTGTGTATCTCCCGCACGTGCGCGAACGTCGAAAGGTGGCCTGATGATTTTTCGGAACAGCTGGATCGGCCCGCGATGCGAGAGGAACGGCTGGCCCGGCCGAAACGTGGAGCGGCTATGATTTGAAACGATAACATCTTACTTGAAAACATATTTTACTTTCGTCTAATCAGACGTGGACGAAGTGCCGGCAGCTGTTCGTAGCATCAGTCCGGGCGTTCCGCTCATGTACGGGGACATTCGTTCTCGGAGGCACCAATTCGTTGCGATTTATGCCCGCACTGGCCATCAACCCAGGTAATTCCCGAAAGTGACGAAAAGTTATTTTCCGTGACCGTGATAAACTGAACTTTATTTCTCACCCTGTACGCTCGCAAGAGTCCTGAACGAGGTTCTTGGATTTAGCTGATTTTACGATGCTTTCTTACGAGCTGCATTTTTATATTGCTTTGACGAATTTATTATTTACAGTTTGAAATGTTGTTCGCGTAAATATATACATATATTTACAATAATTGTTTTCCAATTTGTATTTTAGATAAATTGTATTAAAAGAAATTAACTTGCATTATTGTGTTATAGATATTGTTTTCTTTTTAAATCAAATTAAACCAAACTGTTGGAAATGTAAAGGAATAAAATCATTCGCAAGCTAATTTTATTCTATTGTTTAAAGTCAATGGTGACGATCAAATTAACATTTGCTATCATAAACCGCGATTAAATGATCAATTGGTCACTTTTCAAACACAATTACATAGTACATTATTCGTCCGCGATAACTAAACATTGTTCGAGCCGATAAATGATAATAACACTCCGTCCGTTGACGCTCGGTTTATTCCGCGATTATGCCGCGTTCTTTAAATAGGAACATTTAATAAAATTACCATACCGCACGGTGGAAACCCGCTATCTCGTCGCTGACTCGTGCACCAAGCTAGAAATGACGACGTAGCGAGAATGCATAATCGCGTCACGTTTTCGCTGTCCCATTCTTACACGTGACTGCACATACGGCTCCGCTCTTACGTACACGCATATACGGGCTCGTTCGCATGCATGCGCCGCATGCTTCACGCCACGTGTCCGTGAAACGAAAAGAATGAAGAAAAGAAAAGAAGACACGCTCGTTACACTCCTTCCTCTCGGAGACGCGCGGAAACGCCGCTGAAGGACGTTCGAGACGGGCTTTCGTCGCGGCTGAGAATCCTCTTTCTCAGATTGGCAGATCAAGGATTTAAATCCTCGGCCTTCAATGGCCTTCCACTCAGTCGAAATATACAATTTATAGCTTTAGCTGACGTCAAACCGATTTGCGTATTGCTGAAATATGCGAAAAATTGTCCGAGGGAAAAAGATTAAAAAACATCTCATGATTACGCTCCGTGCCTTATGCAGTCTCTCGCGTATATTTCCTTTCAGAGTTTCGCGAACGTGCCACCCTGACAAGTTCCCGAATGAGGGCCAGTTTTATCAACCACGATTAAACTAACCAATAGTTAAAGATAACAAGGTGGTCAATAGATATAAAAATTTTATCATATTTATATACTGTAAATTCCTATGGGTTGCCACTGCATCTACTCAATATTCGGTTAATTTCGACTAAAACAATGAGATAAAATTAGCGACATATTGAATAAGTCCTACTCACTATGTTGTTAATTTATCTAATTTAACTTTTCCATGTTAGTCAAAATTTTACCTTCCTTTTAGTCGAAATTAATGAAATATTGAGTAGGAGCAGTGGCGATTTATCTCGTTAAAAATGTCTCAAATTGAGAATAATTTGACACTACGAGTTTAACAGTGTAACCTTAACATTTTAATGAGTATATCTATTGGCCATCCTGCTAACTTTAACTATCGGTTAGTCTAACCGTAATTGGTGAAATTTGCCCTAAACACGTCGAGATATCTAAAGATGAAAATCTCCTTTTTTCAGGCTAGCGCTATCGGGTGAAAACGCGCGAAAGTAATTCGTGAATTACAGACGCGCGCGAGCGCAAGCTCGTTCTACTCGTCGGGCGTTAGTCATAGCTAGTAACCCACATTTATGATAGACCGCTTTTATAACGCTTTCTCGAGTAAAGGCGCCCATCTGTTGGAGCACCTGACTCGATTCACCTGCCACAGGTATGTACTTACGTACGACGCGGGCTGCCTGCCTGCCTGCCTGCCTGGCTGGCTGGCTGCCTGGCTGCCTGGCTGGCTGCTTGTTGCCTGCCAGCCTGACCAGACGACCGCCTGGCGACGTCAGGTGTTTCAACAGCGAAGCTGCTTAACGGCACAACGCGACTGGGAACAAAGAATCGGCATTCCGCATCTATTCCGAGTCCAGAAAACGCTCTCGAGAATTTCGATCGCGGGCGCGATGACTAAATCTCGTCTACTATTTTAATATTGGATCAACGATCGCGGCCGTCTCCTATTTCGAATGTGTTAACAAAAGGCGAGAGATCGCTAACGCGCGTGATTCGCGGAGGATTTAAAAATCGCAGCCGGATATAGCGATGAAGAGATTGAATTAATGAAATAAGAAGCTGACTAACGACTCGGCCTTAACGATCGAATTATTTCTAATCGCGCCAACGAAGCGTGGATAATATATTTCTGTAATTTTACACGAAGGCCTGGGACGCGGTGCTACCGTCGCTTCAGTTAATATCCGAGGGAATTCAAACGTGTAGAGTAAAACGAGAGAAAATCTTGGCGGCGGTGAAGCACGCAGTTACCCGCCGTCTTGATGGACTTTCCGACAGCGCATCCGCTATTGGCTTCACCCGACGTGCAAAGAATGACCGTGTCATTATGCAGCACTTTCCCACGCAACAGGAGAACATGTCGACGTATGCTATCAAAGTTCTCAGCCGAAGGGAGATACGCGAGACTGCGCAAGGTGGCACGCCGGGCTGAGAACTCACGGCCTTTTTCGCCCAAGAAGTTTCGTCTTTTAACTTTGGGACATACATCGCGGCGCCCTGGCTCACCGGGGAAAGAGACGGAGGTCTAATAATATCCCGCAGCTTTCTTGGGCAGCTCAAGATTGCACGTCGTAAAATTAAAAAGCAAATTGTACAGTTGAAATCTCCGGGATATCGCGAGATAATATCTATCAAGGTGTGCCGAAACTATCGCTATTACTTTAATGACCGCCCATTTGAGTCACTAGGAATCGATTCTTCTGATGGCAGAGCCGATAATCTAGCAACGTTTCTATTTCAACCGTACGTATATACGGTTGAAAATTTAATCTTGAAATTTTCATTCAGATATTATTGATAAGCCGATATATTGAAATGGTCGAAACTTTTAGCTGTCAAAATGAAATTTAGCTGTCGCATAAAAATATTGAAATTTAATATAAAAAAATACGCAGGAAAACCCAAAGGTTAATAATGCGAGAGTAAATATTGTATGAGAGAGAGCAATAAAAAGAGGAACTTTTTGCAAAGCGGGGATGCAAAATAAATTGCAAACGATATCACACTATTGATCGACATCAAAGAGTTGACATTGATATTGCAATTTCCCGTTACGATTTTGCATCGTGAGCCCTTGCAGCGAGCAAAGACGGGACGACGCGTCGAGTGCGCAACGAGCGAAGAAATTAAAAGTGCAAGTGAGAGGCGAGTTTGCGAAAGGCCCGTTCGTGCGGCGGGACATTTAGTTCGGACGGGGTCCAAGGATCGCGTGTAACATCCGCGACACACGCGACCGCGAAACGCACGGCGCGGGACACGCGACATCGCGTTCCCGTCGGGTTTCGTTTCGTTTCGTTTCGTTTCGTTTCGTTTCGTCCCGTTCGCCGCCCCGCGCACCCGCGAGCCGTCACGCCATCCCGCCATTAAGGCGGACCGGTGCAATATGCACTTTAGGACGTCGGTCTCGAAGGCGCGAGCCTGGGCCGGTCGATCGACTCGACCCGAAAGTCAACCGGCGAAAATAAGAGAAAACGAGCCGGTGCAACGTCCACCTTTAGCGTGCGCCCGCTTTCGCCGCTTTTTCAGAGTCGCGCGGTGCCACGAAGCCGACGTGCACCCGTCGACGAATGCGATTAGATTAGGCCAAGCCTCCCTTCCATTTAAGGCGCGAATGCTCTACTTGGAGCTTACCTTTCTCGAATGGAATATATGATTGCTTGGAAACTTTATACGATATCGTATTTATGTACGTTTATAAAGTTGCAATATTGACAACTTTCGCGTGATTAACATTTTGATAAAATTACTATAGTAATGAATAGGCTGTGAAAATTAAAAATTGATGTTTTGAGAATAAATATAATTAATAATTAAAGTTTTCTTGTAAATTTCAAGCAAGTTAGAATACGGTACCATTTATATTTGTGATGTACATATTAAAATAATCTCTGAATATTGCTTTCTTGTATCAATTTATATTGTATTTTCTGATTTATAAAAATAATTATTGCAATAATTATGAACGATTAATTTTGCAGGCAACAAATGAAATAATAAGAATTAAATTATTCATGGTTGTTCCGCCGTATTCGATATCTCTTCCTCTCAAAAGTCCGTCACTGCACTCAAACAAAATTCATTTGCAAAAACGCGGTTTATTATGATCCGGCACTTCTAACGTTAATTGTACGTGGTATACGCACATTTTATCATATTATAACGAAAAGCTAACGCGAGGAAAGTATGGTTGCATAAGGAATTGAAATCCGCTCGATACGATATTTCGCGAATGAGCAAAACAAAAGATGAGTCTCGAACGATGGAAATTTTTTTACATCTGCTTTATATGAACAAACGTCGAGAGAATTTGACGATTAAGAAATACTAATTAATTACGATCGCATTTATTAATTAATGCCCGGGGCGGAATCCATCCGTTTTATATCCGATATTTCGTTAATAATCGAAGGGTTCGAAAATTGCGCCGGCAGTTTTACCGTGCGATACATCGCGACTAATAGAATCAAATTGACGGCTAATTAAAATGCGCGAGACTATCCGAAATCCAGTATTACGCGCACGTGCATGATATATTTCGAACAAATAAATTTTGTAGAGTTTACGTATTATTGATGAAGTCGTTGCGGCTTTTCATTATTTGAAACGCGATTGGTAACCCGTATACAGCGCGCGCACTCAGCTGCATAAAGAATCCCAGGCAAATTAGATTTAAATCGATGAAAAATTCGGAATGTGCAGAATGTACAATCGAATTCTACGTACGTTACATAAATAATTCTCGATCGCAACTGGGACTTAATTGATCGCGCGAGGTAAAGCGAATGCTAACTGATTATACGGGACCGGCGTTTACCCTCTTGCTTCTTTCATCGCAAACGCGTTTCGAGAAAAACAATAACGCGGCTGACACGGAACGCTCGCGTCGCTACCATTCCGGCCCGAGTCTCGCGAATGTCAACACGGTGACTGTGTCTAACACACAGTTGTAACCATTGACCGCGCCGCGTGCCAGTCGATTCGTGAAAACGTTGAACGAGCGCTAAAAAATAAATATGTGGCGAACGTGCTATCCTTGACATTTATTATTCCTTAACTCAATTTCGACGAATCGATTACGACCGTACGTTTCGCGTTCCGTTTTACGAACTCGTTATCACTTCGGATGATTCAGACACTTGAGATAATTGAAAATCTTACATGCCAAAGACCTGTACTATTTATAACACGTAAAGATGTACCAGTTTATATTTTTCGATACTTAACTTCCGATTTATATTAGTACTTGTTTCATTATAAGAGAATCTTTTCTGAAACCAATGATTAAAAGGAAAGAAAATAAATTAGCATTACTTATCACAAGTGTTAATTGCTGCTAAAGGCCGTGGCACATAGAAAAGAACTTAAACACTAAGGCTGTCTTCAGAGCGCATTCATAAAGATGTCAGCGTGCTTCTTTGTCACTTTGTCCTTGTTTTACGTTTTACAGAAAGATAAAGACGGAATGACAAAAAAAACATCTTCATAAACGCGTTCTGAATAAATACGAGCTTACAACTTAAAGAATTTCATTCATCGGGAATTTTCAGCGTTGCTTACATTTCAAAATAACTGTTTATATTCGTGACGTGACTCACTTTTCTTATGTTTTATGTTTTTCTGCGTGCCACGGTCTTAAATAACTAAATTCGTCCGTCGTCAGTGTCGGCCGGTGTCGGATTTTGCACGTCCGTGCCAGTCCGTATCAGGCGAACTGCTACAAAGGAGCTTTCCGAGCTAGTGATATCGATGTCAGTAACGTCCGTTCCGTGAACCGGCGTGGATGGTATTGTACTCGCACGTTTAGTATCCAGGCGATTCCCCCCTGGAATCGGCACGCGGTTGAATGAAGAAATCGAAGAAATTCGTAACGCGTAAATTTATCGGTTTATCTCCGATGGATGACGAGATGCTCATCGAGTGCGTGCGACGGCACGTAGAGCTGTACGATGTTTCCGATAAGAGGTACATCAATTGGGCTCACAAGCAACACGTGTGGAAAGAGATAGCGAAATACCTCGGGCATTCAGGTAAACCGATTACGCTTCGTTCCATCTCTCGCGTTAGGACACCGTGTTAGATTATGTAGTTGTATAGTTAGAGGCGGAATTAGTTACGGATTTAGTAACAAGTTATGCGTCACTTAATTCTGGATATTAATTGTAGCTAACTTGCTAACTTGCGCCGTTATTTATCTATGTACAATTAGTCGGGACTGTGATTCATTCCGATGTAGATTGAGTAAAGAGCCGAAAGCGCGTTCGATTAAGAAATTTGAGAGCGAAATCGCTACGAGGGAGAGGCAGATCCTCGAGACAGCCGCGTTATACGTAGTAATCCGAAAACACCTTGTTACTTGATTCAGCGATAACGTGCAAGACGCGCTGGAACAACATCAGGGACAACTACCGGAAATCCCTGAAGAAACGAGTCACGAGAAGCGGATTGACTGGACAGCCCAGGAAGAGGAGATACAAATACGAGAACCAGTTAACCTTCCTGCTGCCATTCATAAGGGAGAGAGACCCCAATCACGCGGGTTCTATCAGGGAAGGCGACGAGGTGCCGACAGCGGACGAGAGTGACGAGACGCCGCCGATGAAGCGCGATGACAATCGCGATTCGCAAACCAGGCCGGCCGCCAGTTCCGAGGTGACGGAGGACAAGACGAGCAAGTCGAACGGCGAGGAATCGACGGCGATGAGCGAGCGGAATGAGTCAGGAGTGATTATCCCCGAATCAACGAGCTCGTGTTCCGCGAGGAGCAACGATCGCAGGCTCCAAGTCGCGTCGTCGCACTCCGTGGACACTTTCCTGGCCAGCCTCGCGCCGACTCTGAAGTCCCTGAGCCCCTATTACCTGAATGTCACCAAGACCAAGATATTCTCGATCGTGCAGAAGGTGGAAATGATTCAGATCCTGAAGGGGCAGAAGCAGCAGCAGCAGGCAAGAAAGAGGCGGGCGACCAGCACCCCGAACCAGTCCGACACGAGTTCGCTGTCCATACCGTCCACGTCACCGCCGTCATCCGACTTATCTCCGCTGTTTGCCCAGCGGATCAGCGAGACAAATTAATCGCGACGGATTCCGAAGCGAGCTCGAATGTGAACTAGCTAACATCGGACTTTCGTAGCTCGTGATTCGTATGAGATTTATCGAATTCGTGTTCGTTTGTTTACTTTTCGTGCTGATTCGCCAGTAGAGCGATTTCTCGACAAAATTGAAAAACACGAATCGTAAAGAATGCGAAAATGTCCATAGTGACGAACGATCAGTTTCTGCGAATTTAATACAAATAAACATTAGCTCGAGACGAAGCAAAACATAACAAAAAGTCAACGATAATCTTTGTTACAATATAAGAGATTTTTTTATTTTTACTTAAATAAATATTTGTTGCGTATAATTTTGTAATAATATCGTTTTAAAATATTAATAGTAAAGTATTGTTTTTTCTTCTGAAACGATAAATTTCTAAATGACAGTGTGATGAAATTCTTTAAGCAACTTAACGCGCGTTAAATTAAAATTCTTTTCTTGTCCAGAGCTTAATTCGTAAAAAAGTCTCATTTCTCTTGACGTATGTCACGAAGAAGAGATTTACTTAATACCTCATATCCAACATCGTAAAACCAACACAGCCGGCCGAGACGGGAACTTGAAGGCTGGCCTAAATTTGGTCTCGGAGAAATCGAGAGACAGTATATTGGTGAACCATGGGAGAGTGCATCAATGCCAATTGATGAAATGCAAACGAGCGCGGAGAAGAGAGGCATATGACGGATATATGACGAGAGGCATATGATCAATATATGACTGAACAGTTCAAGAGAATGTTGACGGTTCTCTCGTTGCATATAAAGGCCGTAGAGCGGGAAAGAAGAGGGAAAAAAAAATTATGGGAATAAAGTCTATATACAGCACGATTGTGAAAAGCATCGGCGAATCGTCACGATCTCATTTGCGAAATGCTTCACGAGTTCGTAAAAGCCAAGCACAAATGGGCTAACAGCGAACGAATTGTTAAGCAGTAACGGTTATAGACGATTATTGCGATAGGAGGTAGGAATGATACATGCGATGCAACATTGAAACGTGACTCAGAAATGTTTCTGAGTCACCTTATTACGTAGCGGATGAGGAAGTAATTTTTTTTGTAAACGACTGTTATCTCAGATAAAAATGTGACTTTTAGGAAATACATAAAAATTCATGATTGCATATCTCTTTACATACGTTTAAATATTAATATACCAGAAAAAGTATGAGTCCAATATTCTATATTTATCCTACATTTACATACGGATAATATATGAAATTTATATAAGAATATATATAAATTTTTTATTTTGTGTGTTAACCTGTGGATTAAATGTGACTAATTGTTCTTATTGATTAAAAACAACGGTTATGTTTAATATCAAGTTAACTTGTTTGGTCATAATTTAACGATGGCGTGTCACGAGCGCGTCTGCATCTGCGCGTATCTTCAGCCACGCAGATACATTGTTTCGTTTGTAGAATCCGGAGATGCTGTCGGGTCGACGTAGATTGTCCAGTATGTCCAAAATTCGCCGGCGGCAAAGGCCACACATGGCCACGGCGTCATCGCGTGCATAGGTAACAGCCGTGCGTGCTCGACGCACTGTTCCGCGTACGGGGTGTCCCATACATTCTTTTACTCGCAATTCGGAGACGAGGTTCAGGTCGGTTCACTCTCGATAAAAATTCGATGCGAGACTGCCGTTTCCACTTTCGTGATCAATATTTCAGATACAAGTTGAGTGAAAAACGAAATTCCGTCATCTATTTACGCGAACTTGAACTAAACTACGAGTCTTTAATTCTTAAATCTCTTGTAAATTTTTTTAATTTTCTTAAATCTCTTAAACGTTATTCTTAAATTTTTATTTGCCAATTCAACAGTTTATCAAAGTTTCTCATCGGGAGAAGATTGAATTTACCGATGGATGCGACACTCTGGACACCCGGTATAGCGCGCCTCCCTCTGTTTCTCTCTCGTGGCCTGACTACCGCTTCTTTCTCGCATCCAGTATCAACGTGGGGTCTCTCTCTCTCTCTCTCTCTTTCCGTGGCTCGACTTACGGCGCGTGACGTCACGAGCGCGTACGAGAAAACGAGAGAGCGACGCAACCGAGGCTCGACAAAGCCGAGCTGCACGAGGAAGGAACGCACGCGAGACGTCTGCGCAGATCCAGCTTGCAGTGCTGGAGACACGTGGGAGCCGGTCGTTCAATCGCAAACGTTTCTTCTCGCTCGTTTTCTTCCATTACGATCGAGAATGTAGCACGACAACGCATTTAAACGATTACGTATTCCAGGAGTCAACTATGACGCTTTTTTCAGGCCCGTTAATAGCTTCATAAAAAATTTACTTAAAAGAATATTTAACGAATAATGCCGATGATATATTTATATATGAAGATTCATTTTGAAGATAAGCAAAACAGACGGACGCTCTTTCTCAGTAGACAAAGGGTCATCAGAGTCATTCAACTTTTCTTTAAACAAGCTCAACAATACAAGCTAAATTTAACACAAAGAACGCGGTTAGTCTCGTTATCTAGCATCGATTCTGACAACCTCCATTGTCATTAACAAGCCTTTCGGCAGGTGCACAAATCGCCCCCGACAAATAAAGGGTTCATCTGAACCCGATCCTGAAGAAAGGAAGTTCCTCTCCGTCGTTCACCCTCTCGCCCTCCTGCCCCACGCTCGCCCCTCCTCTCATTCTCCCCCTGCGTCGCGCGTCTCTCTCGCTCGGCCTGTTTACAAACACTCGTAAACTCGGCCGAATATATGACATCACCGCGCAAGCTCGCCCAGCACGGCGACCGGAAGAAGGGCGATGGCAACGTCGACGGCGACGGCGACGGCGACGACGATGTTGACGACGAAAGAGTCGCTCTCGCGGCCGCTATCGATCTGCGAGAGAGCGACCCCGGCCACCGTACTTTCGTTTTCTCACGTTTCGCGCTTCTCCGCAATGAACACGCGACCCCGTGCGCGCACATGCACACACGCATATGCAGTGCCCAATCCGGGAGACAAAAATATCGCAGCCGGCTGCACGGAAATATTCCTCCCGTAGTTTCTTCCCGAGAGAATTTAATTCTCGCGCATTAATCCTCGCCTTTTCACGTTGGCTCTCTCCCTCTCTCTTTCTCTATCTGCTGTTTTTCACTCCAATGTTTATTTCAAGTAAAATCAAGAACAACTCTGATATCGTTACTCTTTTAACGTTACTTCGTATTATTTTTGAAAAGTGCGGATAAGCCGACGAATATCGGCGTGACCCCGTATTACAGCCGTACGAACGCGAGATAAGGTCCGGCGGCAGTGGCTATCAACGGGCCCCCGGAGCACTCGTGGCCGTCGAGATGTCAATCGGCGCGCGCGAGACCGCCGCGCCGGCCCGAAAGCGTGTCACGAGAGCGACGCGGGTTTAACATTAACGCGTAACACACGTAGTACGCGATGGTAGTACTATTATCGTCACGCTCGTCACTGCGCTCGTCACGTACCACGGTCCGTGACTAGTAACGAGTAGAGCACGCTGGCGTGACGTCATCGTTATCAGCCTGCCGGCCGAATTGGGTCGACCGCCCGGGCCTGTCAGTTCTTTCTTTCCTCCTCTCTCTCTCTCTCTCTTTTTTTTTGTCCGTCCGATCGCCGGGTCGTTCGACGGGTCGATTTAAATTTTAAAGGATGCGCACGCCCGCTCGGACTGACCGGCCACGATCGGACTCGTCACGTCGGCCATTACCATCACAATGGCGAACGGCGCCGTTTTCGTTTGGCAAATTCGAAAATTGCCGGCGCGAGTTCGCGCCGCGGCCTTTGTGCCGCGACGTGTCTATTAACGAGGTGACGGCTAAAGGGCGAATCGCGCGCCGGCAGTCTGCGGCTTGATTAATCCTGGTTAGCGACCCATTGCTCTTCCCTTTATAGCTGCAACGTGGGCGGAGGGGGGACCCCGTACCGCGCAGCGCGTATATATTGTCGCTGTGACAAAATCAAGATGTAATAAATACTCTTGTTTTTCTGCGAATAATAATTTATGTTTTCGTGACGGGACAGCGTCGAGCCGGTGCTTCGGGAGATTATTAAAAACTTAATTTTTACAAAACGCAATTGTAAGAACTGTAAGGAAGTTGCTCTCTCAGAAGGATGTATTTAAATCCAAGTTTCTTTGAGGTATACTGTACTATTGTGTTGAGTTAAAGTGCTGTAGATTTTCAATTTAAGTTGCAGCGTGTCATAATACACAACGTGATGACAATAAACATTTGATTTAGAAACTGAGTTCTACTTAACATTGGTTTAAATGGTTCACAAACAATGAAGTTTTGCAGAGTCTTTTTTGCCAGCTAGGAAAAGATACGATGAAGATTTACGATCTTTACTCGACCCATAATCGTGCAGCGATTTTATACACATCCGCTCTCGTTTCTTCATTTTTTCTTTTTTTTTTCGAAAAAAAATCCTTTACTGTTTACTTTTTTTTTCTTAAGCTCAATGAAGTAATTCTGTAAGTTCTTTTAAATAATGTAACGGTAAAACGGGTCGTGTCATTTAAAAGGAAACTGGCAGGCACACGCTTGCTAGGAATCGTAAATTTTCCGTAACTTCTCTCAAGTCAAAATTTCTGGAGGGTTTAACTGTTAGAAAAGCATAGTGCCGAGTAAGGGTCGCTTTCTAAACTACGTATTCTTAACCGCGGGTATACACGTACATACTTTAACCATTACTAATCGTACAACTGGCGTGAAGTAGTAAAAGTTGAAACGCTACGAAACACTACAGTTATCTATCCGTTTGAAGTCCAATGTACAAACGTGTCCAGCGTGTCGGTCGGCTTTTTAAGATTAACTGACGTTTGATTTATCTACCTCTTTAACAATAAAACTATCTGTGATCGGAGACTTTTTACTTATATAGAAAAAGGGGAAGAGGGAAAATAAATTGATCAATTTAATCATTTACGTATTGCAAAAACCACAGAAAAATTCTAAAACTGTATTGTTACAAATCTAAGTGATTCTTGAAATAATTATAAATTAATCATGTGACCTGCTTTGTTAAACTTGGAATATTATTATATGATAAAGCGTGAGTTCATTAAGAATTCCTTTCAATTGTAAATCCTGATATAATGCAACAGTGGTTATATACGCCAGTGATTAAAATTAAGAGCGACAATGTAATTAAAACGGCCGACATGGAGAATCGATCTTAAGAGTAATTTCTTGTCGCTTTTTCTGTAACGATTTTTTATACTAGTTTTATATTAGTTTTTAAATTACCGGTAATCAAAGTATATATACATATATTTGCTCATTTCCTTGGCAGTCGTTTGGAGAGTTTGGCCGTTAAACCATATTGACGAAGATTTCTCTATCGAAATATCGCAAAGAATCAGCCGCAGAGCATAACATGCCCAAGGACAGAAAATACTGTAAGATATTTAGGACCGTCACACTATTCGAGACGTGCGGAATCAAGCTTTAACATGTGGAGCATTTGGCTTATTGTTAGCAGTAAGAGTGTCTTTCGGAAAAAAGGATCCTGAGTTTGAAAAAAGGATCCTGGTCGCAGAGCTCCTTATTTTTTCCGTCGCTTACAATACGGTCAAAAACGATGACGGAAAGAAGGAAGGTTCGTTGAAAAGTCATATAACATCGATGCAAAGCCCTTCCGTCAGCAAAGCAAAGTTCCCCGATTTACTCTCATAACAACGAGGAGAATATCCGGTCACGCCCGCGCATGCAAAAAGTAGGTAGATTTCCGGATTTTTTAAAGAGAACGACTCTTCCCAGACAATAGACATTTTCTAAACTAGCAACGTTAGGTCCAGAGAGGCCTGCAACTACCTGAGGACGAGGAAATACTAGAATTTGCGAGATCTTTTAAAGAATACGAGAATACTAATAGAATATTATACACAAAAATGACGTAACAATAACATAATAATATAGAAAATTCCGCGCACGAAGGGGTGGAGCAGAGACGCAAATGTGCTCGGTGTGCGCGGTGCCTTAATCGCGCGGTAAAGAAACCCGGTGGGTCGGAGCGGGAAACGTCGGCGGCAAGAAAGGAACGAAAGGGAGAGAAAGAGACGCGCTCCGTAAAGCGCGGTGCGCGCGCGACGGCTTCTATTTCGGAGCCGGCCGTTACTCCGCGGATTTCGCAAACGCGTGAGCGCGCGAGCGAACGGAGCGACCGGCGTGAGCGCAAGGCGGGCGTGAACGAACGGGACGGATGAACGAGCGAGCGAGCGGCAACAATACGCGCGGCGATATCCCTCGCGAACCGATACGGGGCCAAGGACACGGTCGAAGGCCAATATTCATGAAATGACACGCCGTCAGGCGCGGATCAGCGCGCGTCGCCCTCCCTCCCCGCCCGTCCCTTTCCCGCGGGTCGAG